>JAWQFJ010001003.1:199465-206965 GCA_034096865.1 Theodoxus fluviatilis
AAGTTTCTCATTTTTTAGGCGCTTGTACGCTTCCCATAACAGTTAGTGATCTGATTTTTTTCCTACTTTTTCATTTTTGTGCATGTACACACTCAATTCTATGGTGTGTAATTCATAATTAGCATGTTTAATCCCTTAGATCATTCTTTGAATGTAAAGAGTAAAAAACAAGCTTTCATTTGATTTATAATTTGTATTGTTATCTAATGCCTTTGTATCTTTATTATATTTTTGAAAATGCATGAAAAACTTACGATCCCGGAGAACGATCACAATATTTAGCCACGACTCCAGTGAGTTAAAGGGCAAATAAAGACTGCACACATTTAAGTGTGTGTGTATACACATTTCTCTTTTGCTGAAACACTTTAAAAATTATATTTAAATAGTAGGGAAGATGGGATAGCAAACAGTTTGTTGTTTATCTTCATTTACCCCCCACCCACCCCCCAAAAAAGAAATTAAAGGTCTTTGGAAAAAATACAATTGATCAAGATACAGTAACCACGATGATTTTCTTTTGTGGCCCAAGTAGGAATAGAATGAATAAAACACTCAAGGTGGGAAATAGGAATACATCAGCAAGAGATTATCAAGTCACACAAAATCTCATAGTTTATCAGCAACAAAACACCCCAAAAATACCAGATGCAAAGTGAATGCCTTCCAGATTAAAACTCTGCCAGTTTACATGGGAAACCATCACATCAATGGGAGGAAAATGTGAAGAAATGTATTAGTCATGCAACTTACATTGCGGTTCACAATCTTGAACTGGACATCGCCGCCGAGGGGCAGCTCGTTGATGTCGCCCTGGTACTCGCTGTAGTGGAAGAAGATCTCCTTCACCAGGTCAGCACGCTCAATGAAGCCAAAGGTGTCCTTCATGGAGCAGACAACGCCCTCGTACACCTTGGAGGGGCAGTCAGCCGGTGGTTGCACCACTTCAATCTTTCGGGCACAGATGCTGCCCGTGCTGCAGACAGACACAGTGAGGACATTAGATGCTGGAAACAGACACAGTGAGGACATTAGACTCTGGAAACAGACACAGTGAGGACATTAGATGCTGGAAACAGACACAGTGAGGACATTAGACTCTGGAAACAGATACAGTGAGGACATTAGATGCTGGAAACAGACACAGTGAGGACATTAGACTCTGGAAACAGACACAGTGAGGACATTAGATGCTGGAAACAGACACAGTGAGGACATTAGACTCTGGAAACAGACACAGGGACGTTGGGAACAGATGCAATAACCTTCTGCAAGTTTTCCAAGCAACCAATTTCAATAACGCTAAGAAAACATGAAATATCTGTAGCTTTCCGAGGGAAACGTATCAACACAACATTAGCTGTCCTGAGGGACAGATAACTTACTTTCATGCAGCAGTAATGACAAGATAAATCTCAATGCCAATTCCTTGGAAAAGGGTTGATGACGATGACGATGATGATGATGACAAAGACGATGGTGATGATGACGATGATGATGGCGTAGTTTTATAGCTATCAGCCTCTGTAGGTTATATGAAGGCATTTATAAGAAAAAGCAATTGACCAAAGGTGGGTTTTCCAGAGACAATCCCAATGCATAATACACGAGCACCTTGCAGGACCAGAGGCACACTGAATTTCCAAAGGTACTAATTACAAAAATGTTCAGATGAGCTCTCATGAAGCCCAAAGCTTGTCTCCTACGTGAACCCATCTCTGTCCAACTCTGATGAAAGGATAAAATAACGACCTATTGAGATTGTTATTTCAATAAATTTATAAATAAAATATGAGAATGCTTCTGTGAAGGCTGCCTCCTGTTAGAAAAAAACCAATCCAAGTCTCCATTTTTCCAACCATTTGCCATTTACCAATCCTGTAGGGAGATCTGGTGTGTCTGTCCTCACATTAAACCCACTGGGGATCTGGAAAAGTGACTGGTGTTGGGTTTAATTATGACAGATGGAAAAATAACGGGTCGGGTGGAGCGGTGGATGAGACAGCACTCACTTTTTGTCAGTGGCGATGAAGAAGGTCACCTGGTCTTTGGGCAGTGGGTTGGGGGAGTTGTCCAGCACGTCATCCAGGCTATAGGGTAAGAAGAAGCACTCCCCATTGTGCTCATACGTCACCCGGCCCAGCCCCGTCTGGTTGCTGGGAACTACTGTGCCCTGCAGTGAAAGAAAATGTGGAGTGAGCTTGCTCAGTCATCCCAGAAACAAGAAGTCCTCATTCACATATTACAGAGTGCCTTGAAGTGAAGACTAAGAATGTCTTGTACTGGGTGTGTTCTTCGGTAGTCATAGAGACAGGTAAACCACACATGCTTAGCACCATGCCCTGCAGTTAAGGAAAGTAGTCATTTGTACTGGGTGTGCTTGGGAGTCTCAGATGCATGGGCACTAAGCACACTGCACCGTGCCAGCCAGGGCACTAAGCACACTGCACTGTGCCAGCCAGGGCACTAAGCACACTGCACTGTGCCAGCCAGGGCACCAAGCACACTGCACTGTGCCAGCCAGGGCACTAAGCACACTGCACTGTGCCAGCCAGGGCACCAAGCACACTGCACTGCGCCAGCCAGGGCACTAAGCACACTGCACTGTGCCAGCCAGGGCACCAAGCACACTGCACTGTGCCAGCCAGGGCACTAAGCACACTGCACTGTGCCAGCCAGGGCACCAAGCACACTGCACTGTGCCAGCCAGGGCACTAAACACAATGCACTGTGCCAGCCAGGGCACCAAGCACACTGCACTGTGCCAGCCAGGGCACTAAGCACACTGCACCAGCCAGGGCACCAAGCACACTACACTGCGCCAGCCAGGGCACTAAGCACACTGCACTGTGCCAGCCAGGGCACCAAGCACACTGCACTGTGCCAGCCAGGGCACTAAGCATACTGCACTGTGCCAGCCATCACTTCAACATAAGCTGAGAGAGAGGCAATGGCAATCCAGTCATCTGGTTCTCTCCCGTAACCGGAACCCACCCTGGCCTACATAGCACATCAAACTGAACAACAGACACAGTACACCACAGCATCACTTCAGCTTCAGTGGTCAAGTCGTCTCAGGGAAAGACCATCCATTTATGCAAATGAACAAGGCTTTCATCTCCTCACGACACTCAACGTGCTTCTGCCAACATGACTAGTGTCATCATCACATGCACTTGTGTATCTCCATTCCACCAAAGCAACATCTGGCTTGGCTACTTTAGCAGGCCCCAACAGCCCAGCAGCCAGGGGTTCCAGCTGATAAGGGGGATCATTCTGTACCTCCAGCCAAATCTTACACTCACATTATGGCAAAGATGTAGGGTGTAATTCATGAACGTGGACTTTCAGCATGGTCTTAGACCACTGCCGCTGGTCTTGGGCTACTGTCGTAGTCTACAATTCATGAACGTGGACTGTCGTAGTCTACAATTCATGAACGTGGACTTTGGTTCAGTCTCAGGCTGAACTGCGGACTACGGTGGTCCAAGGATTTGTTGGACTACACACCAAAGTCCAAGGCTGCTGCGAAATTAAATGGCAGACGCTGCCTACGGTTCGCTCAGAAATCGCTGTATTTTGGGACACTAGAAACCCATCGAACGAAAATGTAAGCCACGAACAGCATTAAATTATCAAAGCTGTATGTTGATTGCATCGATATGTCCTGAAAGAGCTGACATTTTACAATTGAGAATGCAGGTCGCCGAGCATCGCAAGCTTCGCGCACTGCTATTTATAGCTGACGCGCGCGGACCTCAGCGGTAAACATTGTTGTCCTCGAACCTGTCTGCTGCTGTTGACATTGGGTACAATGCTCGTGTTGTCTGATGCTATGAAAACGATACATTAAAATTGCATCTGTGTTATGAAAACACGGCTCAGATTAAATTGCTTAATTTTTGGTAACTGAGAAAATGTGTGACGATCGCCAGGGTTTCACGAGTTTGATGGGAAAAGTGCGAGCTGATCGAAGCTGATCGAGCGACGAGTGTACGTGTGTGTGTGTGTGTGTGACACTGTGTGTGTGTATATTTTTCCTCATCAAGACAGATTTTTGTTCCACCCCTTCCTTACTGAATTTCAATGGTTCTCACTTGGAAATCCTGCCATATTGTAAAACTTGATCTTCTGCTCGTTTGCCTCTTGCTGATGAACTTAAATGTAAGCCACGAACAGCATTAAATTATCAAAGCTGTTTGTTGATTGCATCGATATGTCCTGAAAGAGCTGACATTTTACAATTGAGAATGCAGGTGACACACACACACACTCCAGCCAGCGTCAGCTCGTACTTCATTTGTCACCTCCTCCCACGCTGTCCCTCTTCTTTTGTTTGCTTGGGCTGTGTGTATGCTGCTGTTAATGTATCCGTATCTTGCTGACACCGCTTTTATGATAGCTACCGATTCCCGCTCCGTGAAATCGGGGCTTTTCTTCGAGGTTTTGCTACCGATCGTGGCTGACATTTTTTACGGGAAGTTTGAAGCGGTACGCCATGCGCTTGCGCACTGGGAGGAATCCCCGGTAATTCCACCTCATTCTGAAAATAAACCATAGACTAGGTCAATCAGTCCCAGCCTTTCAAGTCAACACCCAGTCTGGGTTCGTGAATCGTAGACTCGCTGAGTCCCAGACTAGTCCCTAGACCAGCGGTGGTCAGGGACTCAAAAGTCCAAGACCAGTGCTCTCGAAAGTCCACGTTCATGAATTACACCCGTAGTGACTGTGACCAACTCAAACATGCTTACACAACAGTGTACTGGGGGCCCAAAAAGCACAAGTAACTTATCAGAAACCACTTACAGACACAGCCAGCCTTGCCACAGCTTTCTGCATCCACAGAATGTAACAAAGCATAATATGCAACAAGGACAACATACATGTACCCTAGAGACATGGCAACTCACGTTTTGTGATTTCAGGCTGATTTTGGCTTCCTGCACAACTGATCCTACCACTCGAGTCTCACTCAACATCTCAGTTTCCTCTGGCTCCTCTTCCTCCCCTCGTCGTATCTTCATCACATCCACAGCCACAGGCTTCCCAGTGCGGCGGTCAATGGACACATGGAACTGCACTGCATCTGCAAGTCACAATCATGCAAGGTGTCCAGTGTAAGTGGCATGGACTCCACCATAATTCAACACTCACTCAGAGCAAATCTCCCTAGCTGTGCAAGTGGGACTTCACACACTCTCCATTATCACCAACATTTCTGGATTTCCTTTCAGAACTAATGGTCTGAATATCAACACTTTTCTCCTGTACTCTACAATGAGCTATGAGTGCGCCAGAACAACTGTGAGCAACTTGAATTGTGATCATTAGGCAAGAAACCATGTGCTCCCATGTAAGCAGGCACACATTACACGCACGCAAGGACACACACATTCATATGTGTGCGCACACGCGCGCACCACACACGCTTACCTCCTGGTTTTAAGGCATCCGCTTTCCCTTGAAACTCGCTGAAGTGAAAAAATAATCTGTTGCTCCTTCCACTGCATTGTATGAATCCATAGGAATGCTGAAAGGCACAGAACAGAACACTAAATGTACCTAAAATACAAATGCACACAACTGCAGCAAAGGCACACGACACTCCCCAAACATTTGGTACTCGTGTAGGGGCAGCAGATGAATAGTGTATTGCGTTCCTGTAAGTGAATATCTTTTATCAATCTACATGTATGTCATTCACTCTCTTCAGATAAACACACAATGAAATGGTTTTATGAAGCATTGGGAGCAGCCCTCTCTACAGAGAGTCCCCCTATGCTCCTCAGGGACTCCCCAGGAATGAGTCAAGCAAGTCGAAAGCAAAAGGAAATCACATTTCATTATAATTCAGGATGGGTAAAAAACACTGGCCAAAAGTGGAGTTGACATCAAGAGGACCTTGTATGCTGGTTAAGGGATTCTGCACAGGTAGATTCCATCTGACCATGGGGAGTCTCACCTGAAGTTTGTCTATCGTCCCTTTCTGTCGGAGCCCCCCGTTGGCGGTGGTGGGGGGGACGTAATTGACAAGGGTGGCCCCCTGGCCTACTGTGGGGGGTGCGCCGCTGGCCATGTTGGGACCTTGATGGTAAGGCAAGATGGAGTCTGGCAGAGGCGGCTGGATTTTCTGAAAGAGCAGGCAGCCTGGTCAGTGGGAACTTCCCTTGACCCCTTCCCTGGCACTGGCTGTCATTGCCAGCAACAATGCCATCATGCAAAGAGACTGAGCCACCGCCACTGCAAGCCATGTGAAATTAGCATTAGTTTCAATTCCTCTCCCTTTTCATCCAGCAAGTTGGGTGTGTTTGATCAAGTTAGAGTACTCAAAATACATTTCAGATGTTTTTTCTCTCCCAGGAACTTATCTCTTGCCTTGGTGTACAAGACAAATTTCTAACCATGGGGTGCACAGACACCCTTCCTTGGTAGATGGCAGCCAAGACTGTTCTAATACGGATTCTAACATTTTTGCACGTCCCTAAATAGTGCCATAAAGAAACAATATTTCCATCACCCACCAGCCCAACAATTTCATTTGCAGTTTTTAGAAGCAGCAAACACCCCTAAGAGACCCATAGACCATGCAGGCAAAGGTAAAATGGTACCGGACAGCACAGCATCAATCTCAGTGCTTCAGCAGTACCAAAGCTGCCTGGTGTATCTGTACTCCACAGAACCATAACAACACCCAAACCTTAGCCTCCACCCCTTCCCACCAGAGGAAAACATTTTCTTTGGCAGCATGACTGACTCAAATAGTAGATTGGTGAATTCCTTGTTTCATTTTCATGAGTACAACACACTGCTGGAGCAGACAGATCAGCAGCAAAGAGCTGCTTGAGTGATAATAATGGTGAAAATGCTATGCTAATGTGACGAGACAAATACACCTATGCCTTGTTTGGCCTGACTTGGCGCCCCTGGCTCTGCACATGGTCAAGAGTACGCAGGTGCTGAGTACGCCGATTTCACTACCCTACCTCAAAACAGAGCCTCTTTCTCCTCACACTGTCAACTCACACAATCCAAACTTGTTTCATGTTGTTGACAAAAGATCAATGTTTCTGCACATGTGTTTGATGCTCAATAAATCTTCTTCAACTTTGATGTTTTTCATGTTTTGCGCAAAAGATTGAATGCTGTCAGTGAGAGAAATTGTGACATTGTGTAAAGTTCAGATGAATGCTAACCTCTAAGGTTTTATTTCATTTCTTCTTGACCTAGGAGCAACAATATCATTAATACTTGGATGTTGAAGCTGCAATAAAGTTTTTGTGTTGAATAGTTTATCTTTTGTGGCTCTTTTCTGAATGAGTGGTGGTGTCAAGTTAAGATGAGACTCAAAACTGTCTTCTTCAAATACAACTAAAGATTACATTCAGTTTTTCTTTTCTGTACAGTTTATACATCACCTAATGCATCATATTTATGGGAAATGAAGAGTGTATCATTACTGTATCAGAAAGTTTATTTTGAAATATTTGTGTCACACCAATA
>JAWQFJ010001004.1:0-10000 GCA_034096865.1 Theodoxus fluviatilis
ATGGGGGAATCATCTTTGTTCAAACTCTCTGGATAGCATTTTACTGATCCAACTTGGCTGTGTGCTCTGATAACAGTTTAGGACTAAATGCGCAATATCCTTTTTAAATGAGCTTGATATGTAAGCAACTAAACTCGTGTTGATGCCATTTATGGTGTTTGAGGTTGCATCAACTTTTGAAATGACTGAAGTATTCGAAAAGCATTTTTGGCAAAGACACAATACCAGTACAGTTGTCCATGATTTCAAGTACTTCACTTCGTGGCAGCAAAAGGGGAGTATCGTTATCCTGACATTGTGGATCTGGAAGCCAGTGAAGGCGCAACTCTCTCAGAAGCACGAGAACCCGACGTCTTCATTGTAAACGAAAACTAATTGATCGCAAACTCACCCAAGTCACATCTCAGAGAGACACTGTGCACATAGATACGCCTCCTCTCCCAACCTGAAATGGTCTCACACCGATACTACAGCATGGTAAAAGAACCTTCTTGTGCACCCTCGCTTAGGTCAGACTCTACATAGACAGCATAATGATGGAAGATTTGGCTGTAGATGTCGGCACAATCGATCCAGTGTGTGCTTTGGAAATATCTAGCGTCCCTACATGCCACCAAAATTGAATGCAACAAAACGTTGTACTCCTGTGTATTGCTTGTAGATATGGTAAGGAATCAGTAGCACAGGGACTACATTTGTCATCAAGAGAGTTAGATATCTACGTCTAAATGTAGTCAAGACTGCACATTTACGAGTTGCGCCTTTGGTGTCTCCAGAGCGTGTGATGACTAATATGCAGCTTTACTCAAGAAATTATGTTGTGGCTCGGATAATACGTACTTTCCAGTTTAGTGACGGAGAGAAGGGTGAGCGTCACAAACTGCGTTTATTCTAACGAAGAATCGGCAGGAAACTAAATAGGGAAAAGTAAAAATTAACTCGGACTGCATACATTGTTCTGTTCACAGAAAGCACTGCTTGAGGGTAAAAACATAATTATTTTCGACTCAAAGAATATATCGCAATAATAAATTCTGCATAGTAAAAAAAGAGAAAAATGTCTGAATATCTCAGGCATGTACTTGCAGGTCTGCTGTTCATTTAAAACGCTCACACAAATCAAAGTAAGATAGAGACAAAAGTAGAAAATTCCAAAGTCTAAATATCTCAGGCATTTATTTGCTGGCAGGCTTTGCTGTTCATTGAAAACGTTTATACTAATTTACGTAGTGGGAAAGAGAAATGGGTAGGATATTCCAAAGTCTGAATATCTCAGGCGTAAATTGGCTTTCAGGTTAGCTGTTTCATTGAAAACGCCTATACAAATATACGTAGTAGAAAAGAGAAAAGAATAAGATATTCCAAAAGTCTAAACATCTAGGACACGTACTTGTTGGCTGGCTTGCTGTTCATTGAAAACGCTCATACAAATCTACGTGGTAGGAAGGAGAAAAATATATAGAATATAACCGACCACAAGTCTAAATATCTAAGACACGTACTTGTTGGCAGGCTTGCTGTTCATTGAAAACGCTCATACAAATCTACGTGGTAGGAAGGAGAAAAATATATAGAATATAACCGACCACAAGTCTAAATATCTAAGACACGTACTTGTTGGCAGGCTTGCTGTTCATTGAAAACGGCTTCGCTCTACTGCAGGATGCTGCATGATTTCGCTTTCGTTGTTTGCTTGGCCGCATCGGCTCGTCTGCTTCGAGTGTTGGAACACGCCAAGCTTGATACAGTGCTATTTACTTGTTTGATGTTCCAATCAATGAAATATTCAACTCGTGGTATAGGTAAAAAGGAAAATGACTGAAACATTTGCTATGGTTGTCTTCATCACTGAACTCTCAAAGCAGATTGTGTGATCTCCTCGATGCAAAGTTAATACGTTTCTATAAAGTTTAATCCACTGAGCGTAGCATTTTTGTTTTCCTGTGGAAGGAAATGTTGTTAACATACATGCATGTTTAAATAAAGAGTATTCATTCCATGCACAATGACAAATTAGCGAATATAGTCATTCAGTTGTGCCAGCTTAGTCAAAAAATTTCATCGAGACCCGTTCACAGAGGAGCTGTCTGTGCTGTTTTCCAAAGAGGGAAACCGCCATCAGGAGGAGATCCACTTTCCATGACTGGGAAAACCGCGCTAATGCGCTGTGGCCAGAGACAGGAAGGTAGAAGGGGGGCAGATTTCCTGCGGACACTGCCAATCAGCGCGGCTTCTCGTTTTACTCGTGGAGCTCTTGCAGTCAACAGAATCGAAGTCGTGAGAGGATGGGGAGACTTCGGTAAAGGAAACCGAGGTGAGAGCAGTTCCGCGTACATAAAAGGAGTCCTGTATTTTTCTGTGCGACCTGATTTTCACTGAACCATGTAAAGTGACCTGTCATACAAAACCAACTAAATCCCAAGCATGAGAGACTTAACAAGTCCCATTCTTGTTTGTAATTTGAATGACACTTTTTCATTCCCCGAAATTTGCTATGAAGACAGCTTTCGTTGACGAGTGAAGATTGCCTTTGATGATGAGGTGGCATGGCTTCCTCAGAAATGGCGAAAACCCCGTGCATCGCAAGGCGCACAGCCCTTCCGTTGTGTTTGTTTTTCTGATTTGATCAAGCAGTGAATATCAGCCCGTCTGCAGTTATAACTTGCCTGTTTTAGAGACTCATTTTGGCAAATACTCCGATAACATATTCATTGTATACATAGGCTCAGGCTTTTCCCCCCAGGAGTACATTTATCAACACCCTCGTAATCTCTACTCCAGTTTGTCAGTATTCCAAATATATTGCTGCTGATTTACAGCTTAAAATCCGTTTGGCTTTTTGCCCCACAAAATTCGTTCAGGGATAATGGAAACTCTTCGAAACGGGGCACAGCCTGTCCAAAGATGACTTTGTCCAAAGTGTCCAATGTCAGGTCTCCTCCTCAGAGGTCTGCATGTCGTGACCTTCCTCGTAGCCAGTGACGGCATACACAAAACTTACATACACCTCGTAGCCAGTGACGGCATACACAAAACTTACATACACCTCGTAGCCAGTGACGGCATACACAAAACTTACATACACCTCGTAGCCAGTGACGGCATACACAAAACTTGCATACACCTCGTAGTCAGTGACGGCATACACAAAACTTGCATACACCTCGTAGCCAGTGACGGCATACACAAAACTTGCATACACCTCGTAGTCAGTGACGGCATACACAAAACTTGCATACACCTCGTAGTCAGTGACGGCATACACAAAACTTGCATACACCTCGTAGTCAGTGACGGCATACACAAAACTTGCATACACCTCGTAGTCAGTGACGGCATACACAAAACTTGCATACACCTCGATGTATTCTTTTCATTCTTTCACTTTGTGTACTCCTGGGCTTCCTTGGAAACTCCCCAGAATAGGTACATAAACAAAATTAAAAAATAAATTTCCTCTCCATTCCACTTATCCAAAAACCTCGACCACTCATTCATCTCGACTTATCCCCCATATGAGTTTCCACTGCACAAGTGATATGACTGACATGAGGAAATTAACCGAGAAAGGTAAATTGATTTATTTTCCTGTCCGTCTATTTGAGTGAAGATTCTAAGAATGCCACAACAAGTTCACGACATTTCCTCAGAGTCGTTTATCAAAGTTGTAGCAAACTACCTCGACGGGTGGGTGGTTTATGTGGGCACGGGGATCTTGCCAAGCTAGAGAGATGTTGTTGAGAAATGACAAAAGGAAATCATGCAGAAAGTTCCATTTCTATTCTCATAGAAAGTTATTAAGTCCATCAATTAAGAAAAGAAACACAAGAAGAAAAAACCCCACGAGGAATCTAATGGCAGCAGGCACAGAAAAACAGCCATGTTTTCTCTAAGAATTGATCCATCAACAAAAGCCTCTGTGCTTGCATGTGGACACGTGTCTGAATACTGAATACCTGACCAGCCCCAGAAAGCGAAGATCCCGGAGAATCTCCGAGAGACGTCTTTGAAGAAACCTTGTGTGTTTTCATGCCTTCCAATACGTTTGAACGATTTCCCTATGGTCGATTTCGGACAAAGACAAAGATCATAACATATCTCAAACAGACCAATAATTCCACGAGATAAAATGCTCAGGAATGTATTAAGGAAGATTGTCTTTTCAGAAAACTAGTTTATCACCACCCAAAAAATCTTAACACTTTACTCCCATAAAAATGCTAATCGTCTGTGAGAAAAATAGTCTATCATTTTATATCGGATAAAATATATTCTAAGATACTGATGAACCGACTGACATATCTTTATATTTTGATCGTCATTTCCACACACACAATCTGAAAAAAGACATTTGTCTTAGCAGTCAACTCCTGATGTATAATTCAGCAAAAGACACAGAAACACGCGGTGATGACCAACTCAAATGTGTTTGGTTACTTCGAATGAAATTTTAAAAAGATGTTTTTATTATTAATAGCACCTGCATGTGTTTTTTCTTGCCTTCGTAGTACATACGCTTTAACACATACTTCTTTATTATCTCGCCGTTACATTCAAAATTTCGCTTTTGTTTTTCTTATGCGGGTTATGGAATGTACAGGTATTTTTTCCCTACCAATGAGTGCTTTACCTTTATGCCTCTTGGACAATTTCTCGTCTGCAAGCATGCAAGGCACGGGTTTGTCTAACAGTACAAGCATGGGCTGCTTTGCGTGGAGGTGTTGCATGAATAACTGTGGCTTCCTTTCAGTAACCAGCATGCAAATCGACTGCATGGACAATATTTTTCAATTGATTGGTCATTAGAATACTATTGTGTTCATTTGAAAAGTTTGATTGCATTGTACTCGAGTGATTTATTTCGTTAAGGCTCTTTAATCTCCGGAAATACTTTCAAAATAATGCGGTTTTAATATTTATGATTTATATGAACGATGAAAATTTTCAGAAAAGAAAGCTTCATAGTATGCACGCATGTTTCATTGGCTGCACTGTGAAAGGAAAGACAGCTACAGTTTGAGACGTAAGCAGTCAGGCAAATACAGTTTCGATAGTTGTTTTGAATGGAGTTTTGTCATTGCTGAAATGATTTCATATATTAAAAATATGAAAATTGCAAACTGATGAAAGAGAGTCGCGAAGTTACTTCCAGAAGTGAACTGACGAAAGTGTCTTTCGTAAATGAAGAATTCGTTCTCAAACTCAGGTTCTTTCTTTTATTTCTCTTATAATTATCATCGACATGACAAAAGTACCTACGGATGTTAACAGTGAGTGATAAAGATAGCGGCCCAAGGGTTTGGGGATTTATTGAAATACAAAACAAACTTGATAGACGACGGGTCTGTTGGATTCCAGGCGGTCTTTTCTCATGATGTGTCTCGTTAGGACATGTGCACACGTTTTCCCCTACTTTGTGTGTCTGACCATTACAAAATGAATGCATTACGCCATTGGTCATTTTGAGTAAATAGCGAACACACCCGTGTAGGATTAGAGTCGTAAATTTCCAGATTTCGACTGATTTGCTTCTGTTGGCCTTTCTACACAGCATGTAAAGTCTTACGGTCGAAATCAACCACTGTTGGTATGCTGATCTAATTCATCATGACACCTCTGGAAGTATCTTTAGTGACATGATATCTTTAACTCAAACATCAGCCGCCATTTTGCCTCCATGCCACCCGACTGGCGCCGGTAGACAGGAGGCAGCAGGCTGGTGGCGAGGGACCGTAGTGTTGGCAAGAGGCTTTGCTTTGCAGATCGTGCAGGCTCAGACGCCCATCTACTGGGGCAACGGACGCACAGGCTCCGAGAACGCTCCTCCCGACATCCCGGTCTGTGGCTTCCAGGGAGAAAAGTGCTCCAACGGTGAGATATTTCTCTTCCTGCTGTTGTTCCTCCTGCTCCTCCTCCTGGTGCTCCTTATGCTGTTCCTCCTGCTCCTCCTCCTTCTCCTCCTGCTTCTGCTCCTTCTCCTCCTGCTCCTGCTCCTCATCCCACTCCAGCTCCTCCTCCTCCTGCTCTTACTCCTACTGCTGCTCCTTTTCCTGCTCCTCCTGCTCTTACTCCTCCTGCTCCTGCTCCTCCTCCTGCTCCTCCTCCTCTTGCTCCTTTTCCTCCTGCTCCTCCTTCTGGTCCTCCTCCTCATTCTCCTCTTCCTCCTGCTCCTCTTTCTTCTGGTCCTCCTCCTCATGTTTCTCCTCCTCCTTCTCCTGCTCCCCCTGCTCTTCCTGCTCCTTCTGCTATTCCTGCTTCTCCTCCTCCTGCTCCTTTTGCTTCTCCTGCTCCTCCTACTCCTCCTGCTCCTCCTGCTCCTCCTCCTTCGCTTACTCCTCTTCCTCCTCCTGCTCTTCCTCCACCTTCTCCTCCTGCTCATCTTCTTCCTCCTCTTGCTTCTCCTTCTTCTCTTCCTCCTGCTCCCCCTCCTCCTGCTGCCCCCTCTCCTCCTCTTTCCGCGGCTGCTCTACCCAGTCTTCTAATATCTGTTTATCCTGCTGCTGCTGTTGCCAGGTCATGTTCTACTGGCGTTGTTATCATCCCTTTCACTGCCTCCATGTTATTTCAACATCGATACTTCTTGCGGTGTATGATGCTCATGTTGTTCTTTACTCAGTTAACTGACTGTGACGCCTTTCTCATCAAGCTGCGCTGCTTGCATCACCTGTACACGCCCCCTTATCATGCTTTCTACCTTGCTCTGTCTACAGCAACGCTATTATTGCTGACGTTATTGGTCCTGCTGACTTCTTTCCATCTATTGGGATTTTTCCTCTTGCTCTTCAGACTCTCCTGTGAGTTGACGTATTATCTATGCGTTCAATCAGAGACTCTTCTCTTTCCCTCATGCGTCATCATCACGTCCTCAGTCATATCTTATTTATTCTTTAGGAGCGATATCATTTCCATGAGTCTGTTACTCTTCCGTTTTGTTTCGTTGTTAGTATGTTTTGTTGCTTTCTAAGACGCCGATATATAATGTGTAATTTGCCATAATAGTCGCGATAGTACCTAAATTACTTATAACCCCCCGATCAGCCTATCAACACTTTCTGTTTCTCTTACTCAAAGTGTAACGGAAGATATTCAAACAAGGCCATGATCCTGATTACAACATTTATACGTGGCATATGCCATCATGTGCCATTCAGAACCAAGNNNTGAGACTGAGTAAGAGAAAAAAAATGAAGCAGTGGGCATACCCGCGAGGAGGAATTATCGATGTTGAAATACATTAGGCGTGAAAGTGGATTATTAAAAAAAACAAAACGCCATTATACATTTACTGTGCAACGCCGAGCACATGCAGGATATAACATATATAATAAGACTGTGTATACAGAGCGATTGGGCGAGAAAAGGTGCTGGTAGGACTCCGCGTATAGCAAGAGGGAGTGGGACGTGGTATAGGGGCAGCATTAGTAGGGGTTAGTGCATTGGTATGGAAGAGAATAATGAGAGAGCAGAAGGGGATGGTAAGGGCGGAGGGTTGATTGTGGCGGGTGGGGGAAGAAGTGGATTGAAAGATCAGTATATTAAGAGTAGTTAACCTAATATGTTAGTATCAGATTAATCAGGACGGTTGATTAGGTGTATCAGTAGAAATCACAATTATTCTAGGATCCGTGGCATAAATGATAAGCAGGAATTATGCATCGTCACAAGTAGAAGTGGGCAATTTGCCGTGATCAGGAGAAGTAGGTACTGTATATAAACACTTTTATTATGATTACCGAAAGGAAATATTATCAGTCTAATAGATAAATTAGTAGATCTCCCAATAATATCATTATCATTGAGTAAATATATAGCAAGATTAGAGTACGGACTCATCACTATCTATGTATTATCTCTTATCATGATGTAGATAATGTATCCATTTTTACCTTTAAAATGAGCGCACCTATTATATAATAATACATTTTAGTGATGATTATCTTTAGTTGTTATTATATATGTCAACGACTCGTATAGCCCCGATTTCTTATATTGTAGGCTATCTTTAATCATTTATTATAATTCATTTTTCCGCTTCTCCATGATTAACTTACATTAAAATTATCCACTCTTCATGATTATTACGACTCCTACCTTCCTGAAACCAAACAGCCATTTAATCTAAACTATCTCCACCATGTCACGTTCTTGGACTCTAACCTTCCCTTCTTTTTCCGATGCCTCATTTTCCTTATAATCCACATGGACCGTGTGAATTTTCTTTATGTTCTTTCAACCATCGTCGTTCCTAGTTACGTCTACAATTCCTTTTTCCCTCCAACCAAATCCCCATTAGATATTCTTCACTTCGAATACCTAACATCATAAGAACATACTGCTTTACGCCCCGTATTATAAAAGTATGATCGTATCATTCTACCTTGTTTTCTGCGTATAACGGACGCATACAATAGCTCCTATGAAAAACGCCCCCTCCCGAACATCAAACCACGCGTCTGCTGGCTTCCACACTGGAGAAAAGTGCTCCAAACGCTGATATTATTGTCCTATGTTTCGGGGCCCTGGCATGTATGAGTCCTTCATGATTAACTCAATTTCTCTGGTTTTCACTTCCTCTATCAGCCTAGTTCATCTTCCTTGACATCCTATCTTTCCATATATTCAACTCTCACTCTTCATGCTTCTGCTTCGAATCTACATATTACTTTCCTCAGACTCATTGCTTGACACTGATACATCATATTCTCCCACCACATCAAGAAGCCATGCCTCCCTCACAATGCTCTTATGACTTCCTTCCTTGCTTTGGCGAATTCCTTTCCTGCTCAGCTACATCATTTTTTCACCTGCTATTTTAACTACCTACATCACTACTGTATCTACATCGTGAGTTGCGCCTCGGTCTAATCTTGCTCTAATTTGCCTTCACTAAGCTCTCCATAAATGTCTACTGCCTACTTCTCAAGGCATCACCATTTCACTCAATCTTCACGCTGACATATTCAACATCCCTGTCTCGGGTCCAGCTCTCCTACTTGTGGTGTGAGTAATCCCATCTTCTCTTCCTCATGCTCCTTCTATATCGTGCGTGGTTCCTCTTCTCCTACATTGATTTTCCCTCCATCCTTCTCCTGCTACCCGCTTCTCTCAACCATCGCTCACCTATCTCTTCCTGCTAGTGCTCTGCTCCTCGCTTTCTGCTCTTTTGCTTCTCAATCAAGTTAATGACGTGTGTATCACGCCTAGCCTCCACTCCTACTCCTCGCTACGGCTCATCCCTGCACTGTCCTCCCTCACCTGCCTTCGCTTTACTCCCTTCCTTTCCTCTCCTCCCTGCCTTCCTTCCTCCACCGCTTCCCCTCCTCCTTGCCTTCATCTTCTTCCTCCCTCCCTTTGGCTTTCTCCTTCCTTCCTCTTCCTCCTGCTCTCCCCCTCCTCCTGCTGCCCCCTCTCCTCCTCTTTCCGCGGCTGCTCTACCCAGTCTTCTAATATCTGTTTATCCTGCTGCTGCTGTTGCCAGGTCATGTTCTACTGGCGTTGTTATCATCCCTTTCACTGCCTCCATGTTATTTCAACATCGATACTTCTTGCGGTGTATGATGCTCATGTTGTTCTTTACTCAGTTAACTGACTGTGACGCCTTTCTCATCAGCTGGATGTTCATACCTTACCCGCTTAATCTGCTTCTACCGCCCGCATTATTGATCGTTATTGGTCCTGCTGCTTCTTCCATTATTTGTGATTTTTCCTCTTGTCTTAGCTCTCTGTAGTTAGTATATCTGGTCATAGCTCTTCTCTTTCCTCTGGTCTTCACGTCCTCAGTAATCTTTATTTTCTTTAGAGGATCTTCCTTTTCATGGTCTGTTACTCTTTCGGTTTTGTTTGTTTGTTTGTTTGTTTGTTTGTTTTCAAGACGCAGAATTAATGTGTAATTTGCATAATGTGCGACTTACAATCAGTTCAACACTTTTTTGTTTCTCTTTCCAAAGTGTCTGGAACTTATTAAACAAGGCAGATTCCTGAAATTATACGGGATATGCTC
>JAWQFJ010001004.1:17500-25527 GCA_034096865.1 Theodoxus fluviatilis
CTTCTCCCGTTGCCTCTTCATCTAGAGCTCTTTAAAATCTTACATGACCTCCCGTAAAATACTAAAGTCCAAAGAGGCATAGCGTTTGCAATTTTAGACCTAAAATCTTCACTCATGCTTAAAAGCCAGTGTATGAGCTTATTTTGTCCTGACGAAGAGTGCAACATTCGCAAAGTCGACTATTTTGTCTTGTCTTGCTCTATATACCCGGATCAGATCCTGGGTTAAAACCTCATTAAACGTATCCAAGATTCCAATCATTGGTTATTATCAAAGACTGTAAAAATGAAAACTGTATACATCTCAAAATACCCAAAATGATCGGCTGGTTTCAAGGCGGCAGTGCAAAACAGTCCTCATCGCTTGCACAGCTCTAACATCGTTTCCTGCTTTTTATTCCTTGCGCACGAAAGTAGAATGCGATCGAAGACGGTTTTCTGCTCGAGAAAAGAACTCTAGGTGAAAATTGCCCACTCGACCGATGCAATCAATGTTCGTCCACTTTCAAAACATATGGTGGACAGCACTCGCTAATTCCCGTGGTCAGGATTATTTCAAAACTTGAATACCTCCAGGTTATGCCTCCAGGTTGGCAGAGACGTGCTGCTTGGGGCCTGCAGTCCAGTCCAGTCGACCCTGCGATTAATGACGGCCATTACAGTGAATCCAACACCCCGTCCGGTCTATTTACTGCGATCCACCACCTGTCCCAGATTATTTCTCCCGAACTTGTGCCGAAGGAACCTGATGCTTTAAAAGCCCCCCGTAAATAAAGAAACCGTCGCCGAACGCCTGCAAACCCCAGTTGTCACGCCATGGCCTTTAAAGCAACTGACACAAGGGAGTCACGTGGCATGACGAGAGAACACAGCAACAACTTTTCTAGAGGGACGTTTTCACATAAATAGCTTCGTAGTCGTAGCAGTGGAATCGCGATCCGGTTCCGCTAAAGACCTTGAGATTCAAGCCTCTGAATCCAAATGCATTCCTGCCTTGAGAGATCCAGCCTGGGAGAGCTACAAGGGAAACGGGGCCATGACACAAGAGCAGAGGAACTCTGGAACGGAGAGCGAACCCTGGGGTGAAGGCGGCGGAGAGTTATGGCCCTTTAGTCTGGA
The DNA here is from genome assembly GCA_034096865.1 of Theodoxus fluviatilis. Taxonomy (NCBI): domain Eukaryota; kingdom Metazoa; phylum Mollusca; class Gastropoda; order Cycloneritida; family Neritidae; genus Theodoxus; species Theodoxus fluviatilis. The sequence goes on from JAWQFJ010001004.1 coordinate 18,619, forward strand.
GGGAGGCTGGCGACACGTGGGCCCAGGCACGGTGGGGGGAACGTCCCGAACAGCCCGGCGTCTGCAGGCGCGCTCTGCGATCGATGGCGTTGCGTCCTGTCGCCCTAGCAACAATAGGGAGCGTGCAGCGTCGCGCCGCGAAAGCAAGATGGCGGCTACCAGACACGAGTCGTGAGGAGTGGATGCAGAGAGACTGGTGAGAGAGTGGAGCTCAAGGTAATGCTAGTCACCGCTACCCTTTCTCCCTTGCACTTTCTGCTCTGTCTCCTCTCCCGTGGGCTCATCGAACGCCTGGGCAGACTGATGTCCTGGTCGGGACAAGCGGCACATACTTGATCAAGAGTGCGGGAGTAATTGTAAACAAACCTGAGCAAATGTGTGCCGACGATTATTTATGTCCTGGAACTGGCAGCCCAAATATACTAGCAAGAGTGGGGTTGTACGACAGACGTGTGTAGCAAGCGTGCTGAAAAACGCTTTGCTTCTAGCCGAAAGAATTACGATCCACATCGCCAAAGCATTGTTAGTAGTGAAAATGGAGTGCGTAAAACGAGCGTGTGCACGATGTCTCTGCAGGCACGCAAATGCAACACATGTCAACCAGAAACTACACTCGTCAAGCGTTAACAATACGTCACTGAACACAAATACGAGTACCCGGATAAATGTAAGTGCACAATAAAGTCTAGCCTTTTTAGTGGAAAATTCTCCAACGGCAATGCAGTCTTCAAGCATTCTGTCCAAGCGTTAGACTGCAAGGTTGACACTCGCTATGGCTATAAGAGGAACTGTCGGGCTGACCTGGAGAAAAGGGCTGGTACCCACAGTTGCTGGGTCTGTATTTACAAAAAGGCCGAAAAGCCGTGTGTTGCGTTGGTGTTTAGCGGTAGAGATTTGGAGTAATCTGGATCTTTGTAAAACCACAACGTGCCCCTCGTAAAAGCAAAAGTTTTAACCACAGGCGTATCACCGTGGGCCATCCTTTTTCGAACTAATCGTGGAACCCGCTGTATTTTATTCCAGCAATTGACGAGAAATGTTTCAGTGTGATGAGAGGCGGGAAAAACTGCTAAATATATTCAGGTTAGACCATTTGCGGGTGCCTGCAGTATGCAGATACTACAATCTCGGAAAAGACACAGAAACCAAAAGCACTGTTTCAGTAATAACACTGAACTGTCGGAAGCTCATCGATTTGTGAGAAAAGTAATCTTACCTCCGAACACGTTTGTTTCTAGTACGACATGCGAAAAATAAAGGAAGATCTCTGCCATTTTCGACATGAAATATCCATGGATCAATTTCATTTTTCCAGTTGGAAGTTGCCGGTCATGCTGATGTCTTCGCGTTTCCGTTGTTCTATATGTGCTTATAAGAAAAGTGTACTAGCCTAATGTTGGAATGATGCGACACTTTCGCAGCCGCTGTGGGCTGATTCACATCAATACAGAAGACCCTTGACCACTGGTGAGAGCGGTTGCAATTGGGGTAGAGGCGTTCCAAGCCATGTCCATCCTCGAGTTGCATATTCGGACAAGGTGCTTAACTGGAACTGCCTCTCCCCACCCAGGAGTAAAACCGGGTATCTGTGAAAGCAGTGATGGTACACTGCGGGATTGACCTCTGCATGCGGCAATGAACCAGCATCGGGGTGGAACACTCCTCGGGGAGTGGAGATGGTGCTTGTACCTGACTCTCTCTCTGTGTGTGTGTGTGTGTGTGTGTGTGTGTGTGTGTAAGTGTGTGTGTGTGTGTAAGTGTGTGTGTGTATGTGTGTGTATGTGTGTGTGTGTGTAAGTGTGTAAGTGTGTGTGTGTGTAAGTGTGTGTGTCTGTGTGTAAGTGTGTGTGTGTGTAAGTGTATGTGTGTGTAAGTGTGTGTGTGTAAGTGTGTGTGTGTGTAAGTATGTGTGTGTGTGTAAGTGTGGGTGTGTGCGTGTAAGTATGTGTGTGTGCGTAAGTGTGTGTGTGTGTGTGTGTAAGTGTGTGTAAGTGTGTGTGTGTGTGTGTGTAAGTGTGTGTGTGTAAGTGTGTGTGTGTACGTGTGTGTATGTGTAAGTGTGTGTGTGTAAGTGTGTGTGTGTGTAAGTGTGTGTAAGTGAAAGTGTGTGTGTGTAAGTGTGTGTGTTTGTAAGTGTGTGTGTGTGTAAGTGTGTGTGTGTAAGTGTGTGTGTGTGTAAGTGTGTGTGTGTGTAAGTGTGTGTGTGTAAGTGTGGGTGTGTAAGTGTGTGTGTAAGTGTGTGTGTAGGTGTGTGTGTGTAACTGTGTGTGTAAGCGTGTGTGTGTGTGTGTAAGTGTGTGTGTGTAAGTATGTGTGTGTATGTGTAAGAGTGTGTGTGTAAGTGTGTGTGTAAGTGTGTATGTGTGTGTAGGTGTGTGTGTGTGTGTGTAAGTGTGTGTGTGTAAGTATGTGTGTGTATGTGTAAGAGTGTGTGTGTAAGTGTGTGTGTAAGTGTGTATGTGTGTGTAGGTGTGTGTGTGTGTGTGTTTGCGTGTGTATGTGTGTATGTACGTATATGTATATGTGTGTGTGTATATATATATATATATATATATATATATATATATATATATATATATTTATGTGTGTGTGTGTGTGTGTGTGTGTAGGCATTTGTATGTGTGAGTATGTCGTGCATGCGCACGTGGGCAAGAGAGGAAGTATGTGAACCTGAAAAGTCGCGAATCTCGCAGGTCGATAAATATTGTTGTCAGAATAGGCGCACGCGCGTACTCACATGCACACGGATACACACTCAGGTTTACATATTAGTGCGTCCACCCAACTCAACCCTCTCCACCCCAATACCCTCACAAACACAGACACATACACAGATACATTCACTCGCACGCGCGCGCGTGCGCGCACAGTCGCATAAACACCTGAAACAGACATCCACATAAATACAAGCGCGCAATAAGAGAATACATATATCGGTATATAATATGAGAGAGAGAGAGAGAGAGAGAGAGAGAGAGAGAAAGAAAGAGAGAGAGAGAGAGAGAGAGAGAGAGAGAGAGAGAGAGAGAGAGAGAGAGAGAGAGAGAGAGAGAGAGAGAGGTGGGGGGATGGGGGGGGGGGGTAGAGCAGGGGAAGGCAAGGCAGGGCAAAGATAATAAGTGAAAGAGAGAGGGACAGGGACGATTACAGAGAACGGAGAGCAAATTTTTCGGTGCTTTTGTATATCTTTACCATCACCTAGTCTCCAACAAACGTTCTTGAGGGAGAGACGGGGAAAGTCTTTACGTGCATGTAACTGTTTCAGCTGAAGTGCCTGCATGGCGTTACTTCGCTTATTCATGACGTTACATTGAGCCCAGGACTTCAAAGAAGTATCAGTATCTCGAAAATGTTGGTTTTCCTTTTCTTTTTTCGAAATACGTTTTTGACATTTACAGTGTTCTTAATTAGTGACCATTTCGAAGAATATTGTTGAAAACTGTGCAATGTAGCCCTTTTTGATAGTGCATGTGCTAGCAAATAGAATGGATTCAGCATATATATCCATCTTCCAATACGAAGACGAACAACATACAAATACACTGAAACCTGCTTGTAAAATGTCCATTACCTGATTTAGTACTACGTTTCTTTAAAATCAGGAATACTTCAATTGGACGTTCATCTTACATTTTCTAAGACCAATTACTTCTCTATCTTTGATTTTGTTGTTGTTGCTGGTAATTATCATAGGAGAACAATGTAATTATCTGTGACCCCCAAACCAAGGCCTTGCAGAATGCAAAAAGCTCCAAGAATCAATATATCTTACACTCATTTTGTAAAACCCTTTTTCGCTAGTTTGCCGCCACAATTTTTTAAAACAAAAGTGCTCCGTTATGAAACCTTGATAGACGCCCCAAAAGTTCGATGGGCGTATACATGTACACCAGTAGTTGCTTAATATTCTGCACGGAGCTTGTCTAAGTGATCTGGATCAGTGTCAGCACTCATCAAGTCCTCGACTGCGCAGAACAAACACGACTTCCGCTCTGCTGTAAGAAAGTCATGCGGGAAATGGGAGAGCGCCCAGGAAATGAGAAAATGGAGGTGATACTTGGTGAAGTCACAGTGTTCCGAAGATGATACATTTTCCATCACATAAATGCGGGTTTATTGTCGGCTCTTGATCAATGGTGCGCATGACAGGAAAGGATGTAAACGCAGTCAATGTTTCCAAGTTGAAAGCATTGTTAGTTGCCCATTCCAGATCGAAACTTCCGACGTAAATGTTATTCTTTGCTTGTTTTTTCCCCTCCAAAATGTTGCTGTTAATTCTTCGTTCAGGCCATGAACATCACTGGTTTTTTTCTTGTATTCTCTCTCCAAACGGCCAAACAAACTACAGCGAGAGCGTTCTTGCTTTGAGGAGAACATTAAACCTTAAAGCTTCCATTTAGAACAATCGGGAAAGAAACTCTCCAATGGCTTTTCCATGCGTGATTGTCTGCAATGATGCCATGGACGGGGAGATGTGGCGTATGTCCGATTTGACGTTCCCCCAGCTGCAATTGCATCCGGACGAGGCAACGCGGGAAGGTGCCCTTGATCCTGGCCATTACATTTGCAGTTGTCAACTCGAAGCCAGTGTTGAGCGTCACACGCGTATTACCACCACCTGGGGCCGCTCAGCGTTGCTTGGCCATTAAACGAAGCTAGAGAGGACGCGGTTTTTCAGCAACGTGGTTACTCCATTAAAGGTTGCGGCTTGATTTGTTTCTGGGATCGCTGAATCTCTGAATTGTAATCACTTCCTCTGCACCAATGGGGCGAATGTGTCCAGCCCCTGTTAATGTCATTATATATATATATATATATATATATATATATATATATTATATATATATATATATATATATATATATATATATATATAGAGAGAGAGAGAGAGAGAGAGAGAGAGAGAGAGAGAGAGAGAGAGACTCCTGGCTACCAAGGGCAGGACACGATTCCTTACACCTTGGTGCTTGCCTGTGCAGATCTGCCCAGCACGCACACCTTCCTGATGCAACCTCAGATACGATGCGCAGGCCATATAGCTAGCACGCCAGACTACTGGCTGTCTAAAATACTCTTTTCGAGCAAGCTCAGTTCAGTCTCTTAACCCTGAGATGGGTTGTTGAGGCACCACTGATGACTTTCGGACAATCTACCTCCATCGATCTCTATCCTCTGTGGCTCGCTGTGAGTCAGCAAAGGTCAAGCCTGTCCACTCTTTGATGTTGTCTTCCCACCTCTTTCTCTGTCTGCCTCTCCTTCTCCCACCTGGTACGGTACCTTGCAGGATGGTCTTGGCCAGCCCACTGCCTCTTGACACGTGACCGTACCACTTTAGCTTTCTGCTTTTCACGATTGAGAGCAGGTCTTTATACTGTCCAAATGTTCTCCTGATCCTGTTGCTGACTTCCTCATTCGTGACATGGTCTTTATATGAGATGTTCAGAATCTTGCGATAGCATCTCATTTCCAGGGCTTGTATCTGTCTCTGTAGTTCAGATGTGAGTGTCCAGGACTCGCATGCATACAAGAATACGGAGATGACCAGCGTGCGCATCAGCCTGATCTTCGACGCGAGAGTGATATTTCTGTCGCGCCATATTGGCTTCAACTTTGCCAATGCTGCTGTTGTTTGTTCTATCCTGGACAGTATCTCTGGTTTGGACCCTTCATCAGTCACAATAGATCCCAGCTATTTGAAGTTGTTTACAGCTTCGAGTTTTTGGCCCTTCACTTTGATTTCCATTTTGAAGCCCCTAGGGTTGTTTGCCATCACCTTGGTCTTCTCGGCGCTGATCTCCATGCCATATGCCTGTGAGATCTTGTCCAGGTGCTCGACAAGACTAGTCAGCTCCTCTTCACTTCCTGCTAATCCATCAATGTCATCAGCTAAACGTAAGTTGGCGATCTTTCTGCCACAGATGCTGATTGATCCTTCGTGGTCTGCTTGAGCATCAGTCATTATCCTTTCGAGGAAGAGGTTGAAGAGTGTGGGGGAGAGTAGACAGCCCTGTCTGACTCCGACCGTTGTCCTGAACCAATTGCCTGTGGTACCATTGAACAGGACTGCGCTGGTCGCTCTGTCATAGAGATGTTCGACGATGATCTTGGAGCTGATGTTGTAGCTTCTCATTGTGGCCCACAGCGCAGCATGCCAGACTCTGTCAAATGCTTTCTTAAAGTCTATAAAGACATGGTACAGATCTTGTTGGTGTTGTAGATGTTTCTCACACAGGACTCTCAGATTGAAGATCTGTTCGGTGGTGCTCCTACCTGGTCTGAAACCTGCCTGCTTTTCAGCAATGATTTTCTCTGCCTGAGGTTTTAATCTGTTCACCAGTACTTTCAGCATGACCTTGCTGGGATGGCTGATGAGGCTGATCGTGCGGTAGTTCCGGCACAGTTGCAGGTTTCCTTTCTTGGGCATTGTAATCACTAGGGACTGTGTCCACGGGGTTGGCCAATCTCCCGTCTGCCAGATCTTATTGCAGATCTTTGTGAGTGCATAGATCATTGCGTCGCCTCCTGCCTGGATGAGTTCCCCTGGAATGTTGTCAACCCCAGCCGACTTCCCTTTCTTGAGGGACTTAACCACTGTCTCCACCTCTTCTCAAAGAATTGACTAGTTGTCCTCCTCGGTAGTCTGAGGACAGTTCAGTACTTTAGGATCTCCTCTGGTGTCATAGTTGTACAGCTCAGAGCAGTACTCAGTCCAGCGTTTCATGATTTCGTGTTCTTCGGTGAGACAAATCCCGCTCTTGTCTTGTATGGTGTTGACCCGCCCTTGTTTGGTCGCCGTAAGGTCTTTGACTATCTGGTATGCTTTCTTGGTGTTATTCTTCTGGAGGTTCTCCTCAACTGCATCACATTGCTGTTTGATCCACTCCTCCTTGGCACTCTTCATGGCCTTCT
>JAWQFJ010001005.1:0-2500 GCA_034096865.1 Theodoxus fluviatilis
CTGTGCTACATTGTGTCCATGCACACGTGTATCTGTGTCCCTGTGTTACGTGATGTCCGTGCACACGTGTATCTGTGTCCCTGTGCTACATTGTGTCCATACACACGTGTGTCTGTGTCTCTGTGTCTCTGTGTCCCGAGGTGTCCATGCACACGTGTGTCTGTGTCCCTGTGCTACGTGGTGTCCATGCACACGTGTGTCTGTGTCCCTGTGCTACGTGGTGTCCTTGCACAAGTGTGTCTGTGTCCCTGTGCTACGTGGTGTCCTTGCACAAGTGTCTCTGTGTCCCTGTGCTACGTGGTGTCCTTGCACAAGTGTGTCTGTGTCCCTGTGTCACATGGTGTCCATGCACAAGTGTGTCTGTGTCCCTGTGCCACGTGGTGTCCATGCACACGTGTGTCTGTGTCCCTGTGCTACGTGGTGTCCATGCACACGTGTGTCTGTGTCCCTGTGCTACGTGGTGTCCATGCACACGTGTATCTGTGTCCCTGTGTCACGTGGTGTCCATGCACACGTGTATCTGTGTTCCTGTGTCACGTGGTGTCCATGCACAAGTGTCTCTGTGTCCCTGTGCTACGTGGTGTCCATGCACACGTGTGTCTGTGTCCCTGTGCCACGCAGTGTCCATGAACATGTGGGTCTGTAGGCAGGGGGACAGGTGTCCATGGCAGAGGGGACAGGTGTCCCTGGCAGAGAAAAAGGCGGCGTTTCCAACAGCGACTGTGCAAAGCCAGGCCTGCTGACGGCGCTTTGCACCGTACCGCCAGGTAATAAGACTTGGCAAATGCCAGGGGCGCCCAAACTGAACGTTTTGTAGCAAGTCAGAAGCAAAAGCAGTGTTCATCGATGTGTCTTTACAGCAGGATCGAGCATGTAAACCCATTGTCTTGCTTATCGACTTGCAAAACTTCTCCCTGCTCAGGAGTATAACGGGTCCCTGTGAGGGGAGTGATAGCTATCGATACAAATCGCGATCCTGTGAGGAATGCACCCCAGTCTGCATCCAGTGAAAACACCTCTCCCAGGGGGCGTGGTCCTCCAGCTGATTCCTCTCCTCTTTCTCTCACAGATCGTTCAACATGACGTTGGGCTTCTTGTACGACAACCGGCAGCCCCAGAGTCCGTGTGTGTTGGTGGTGGAGGCGGAGAGCTGCCGTCTCCTGGGTGTCAGACGTCTGTCCCCCTCCCTGCTACTCAGACCTGTACTCAGAGTCGCGCCTTCTCACTCTGGCTTCTTAAGGGATGTCTGGCTGGAGGTGAAGACAGGACCTGGAGTCCTGGATGACGTCAGAGCCAGTCGACTGCAGAGTCTGCTGGGACGGATGAGGAGTTAGACGAGAGATGGACATTTTTGTTTTTCTATTTCGTCTGCATTGTGGTTTTTTTCTTTTATTTTATGTGATCATCGTCATGTTATTGCACACTGCTTTTTAAAGGCTCTAAACATTATCTAGCTTTTTATGTGTATGGATTTAATGCTGATGGTACATAATGTATACTTTTAGTAAAGTTTTGTTACAAGCTACTTTGTTGTTAATGAGTTTAGCAGTGAAATGTTTTTACCCTCAATCCCCGTTTCCCTCTATACAACCCCCCTAGCCCCCCTCACCACCACCCCTCCTTTCTTCTCCCCTGTCCTTGTCGTGGGTACGTAATGACATTTAACCCTTGTCTTATGAATGTGATTACTGGAAGCGACCTTTCGAGTGTGCCATCTGAAGAATTGCACATTTATTCCAGGACTCGATCGGATATGTTTTGATTGTCTTTCCTAGCGCTCAGTGAAATGTACTCAGTTATCTCCCCTTCCCCACCCCTAATCTCTCTCACTCTTTTGAACACACAAACACGCACACACACACACACACACACACATATACACACACAGACACATACACACACACAAACACACACATACACAAATACACACATACACATGCTCGCACACATGCACATGCACGCACACGCGTGCGGACATGCATGCACGCATGCACACACGACCGCACGCACGCACACGCACTTCCACGCACGTACGCACACACACACACACACACACACACACACACACACACACACCACCAAATCCATACACACAAATACGCGGACACGCACACACAGAAACACATACACACACAGACTCGCGCGTACGCAAGGACAAACACGCACACGCACACACATAGAGGCACATTACAAACACACATTTAGACAAGAAATCAAACGGAAAGTTAACTGAGAAATTCTGCAGCGTGGGTCAGGAGCATTTGCGTGTACAATATTCGGATTTGCTTATTCCATAGAAAAGTAAATACATGTATAGCTTCTTTAAAATATATGTTAGGTAATCTATATATACGTGAGTGAACGTTCTGCCTTACATCAGTACAGATATGTACATATACATGCAATCATGATCGGTCAAGATTTCGCTGATGCATTCTGAATTGGGCGAGTGTAGTGCTATACAGTTGTCCTAAAGGCGTTTGCACACAAAACTGTGCCA
>JAWQFJ010001005.1:10000-15000 GCA_034096865.1 Theodoxus fluviatilis
GCTCCGGGCACTCACAGCATTCCAGCAAATTCAAAAATCATGTCTTTTATCCCAAAACGCCGATGAATATAGCCCAATCGATGGGAACAAATCCATCAAACCCGTGTTCTTTCAGCGAGGAGGTGGAGGGAGCTGACATGCGCCCTCGTTATGGCGCGGGCGATGGAGTAGGGGAGTCGTTTACTGCGCATGCGTGTGCCTACCTTGCAGTGAGAGGTAGGCAGGAGAAGGTCGCTCTTCACAGGGCTGGCTTTCCACAATGAAAATTCGATTTAGTGCCGTCCGGTTGAAGCGAACGTCATTCGCTACAAACTGTTTATTGGAGCCTATTTCGCGAGCCGTAAAAAGTAATTGGATGGCAAAACTTTAAAATTGCCAACGAGGCTTTTAGGGGCTCGCGCATCATCGCCCGTATCCCAGGATTCCTTCCTTCTTCCGGTCGCGATTTGCCCGACCTCTGCAGGCGGCAGCTCGTGCACAATGTGACCCCTGCAGCAGCTTTTTTGTCGTGCAACGATTGAGGAGGATCATGTCACTCCCGAGGGCAGTACGTCATCCTCGGTGCATCGTGAATGCCGCTCGTAATGGCGCCCCTCTTTCCCGTAGACAACAAAAGGCAAACAGAAAAATACGCTTTAACGGTCCGATAGTTCCCTTCACCCAACGGGGAAATGTTTGCCGCCCAAAAATGAATCAAAATTTGCGCAGCGATGCCAAGAATTCGTACATTTACTGCATGAGATGAAATTTCGGATACAGTTTTCGGATGAAGATGAAATTACTTGCCTGCATCGACAGGCCTGACATGCGAATGGAGAGTTTGTCAGAAACTGTGATAGATGGGACGTTTTCATCGAGCAATATTGATTATCATGCTCGTTAATCCGCCTATGAAAATTCCTACTGATGACGCAAAAAGTGTATCAAATATTGGAGGGAGCAGTAAAGGGAATTCTCCACCGCTGAAACTGCTCGTAGTGCCCAGTAAACGAGACGGAGACAATGTAAAACACTCATAGGTGTGCACTTCGTCAAACAAGAGCTTTGCGCTCCTTTCTGGAACGCTCGCAAGCGATTGTCTGATCTCTGACAGGGAGACGATGCAAAATCAATGCGCAGACATGAAAACCGCACTACCAGCGTTCGTGAACGCCATGAAAATTGTTCGATATTGATGAATCAATAGAAGGAGTGTCGTGAGGTGAATCATGGGCTAATATTTCTGCTTGAAACGGTTCTTATTTGAGTCACGTTTTCAAAGAAGTGAGTACGATCTGTTTCTTTTTGAATTGAAAGTCGGTAAAACTGCTCGTATTTCTCAAAAGAGTTAGTGTCTCCATTTTCAGCCATTTTATTGCCTAAAAGAGTGGCTTGCATTCATCTTCGAAGAGACAGATGCGATTCGTGCACATTTGTGATTCTTAAAGTAAAGAGTGCGTCTGCAAAACAGAGTATTGCATGGTTTAAGTAGTGGCAGATTTAGAGGTTCTACACGGCTATTCAAAATGGTGTATTCTGACCCAACATCTTTCTTCACAGAAGCTGTGGTGTAGACTTGGCCAAGAATGTTAAATTCAAGTTTTCTGAGAACTGAGGTTTTCAAAACGGTGGCAGAAATATGTTAGCAATAGTCCTTTTTTCCACTTTGTAAAAAACGCCTGCAGTCTGAGTACAAAAAGACAGCCTATTAAGTAGAAATCTGCGGGCTTCGATGAGCATTTATTCCGGCGTGTTCTGGATGTAATGATTGAAAGTTTTCAGTCCCTGGAATAGACTCCTGTGCAGGCATGTAAGAGTGTTTGTAAACATCTTCGGACAATTGCAAACTGTCCCATCCGCTCGAATGGAGGAAGGGATGGGTTTGAATGCGAGACGGTTGACTCGTGCACGAGAGAGTCGCTTCGAGAGAAATTTGTTTTACACAATTTCTAAAGGCTTGATATTCTATGATATAATAATGAGGGCGATTAATCACATTCTAGCTATGTTACTCTTTCATCAAGACTTTGACATAAAGCGAGGAACTGGCATTGTTTGTTTCCATGCTATATCAGCACAGAAATATTGCGGTAAAAAACCCGTCATTATTCCACACCTTCAGTCCTTGCCTCTCCATCCGATCCTAAACCCCATCTCGCATCGTCCTCCGACTTTCTGATCTTCAACCCCGGCTCAACTCTCACGCCCCCATTTTCAATCTGGAAAGAAGCACATGTTTAGTAAATAAAAACATAGATATACGAGCGTCCAACATTATCATACATTCTTTTAGCGCAGCATTTTCACTTTAGGAAACGCTTCACAAACGGTCGTACTCAAGCATCAATGCGCAAGTCAAACTAGAGAAATAGCGCAGTCAAAGCGAAAAAGACCTACATGCATCCCTCTGTTCCACCAAAGACCGACTCTCCGTGCACAGCTGCCGAACACGTGTGTGTGCATGACATCCGGGCACGCAGGGCGGCACGTGCAGGTCACGTGGTTGGAAGGACCAATGAGAGGCAGGCAGTCTGACCCGGGCGGCCGAGGGATGATGTCCCCACCAAGACTGGAAACGACCGCGTAATAAAGATTAATCTTCATGATCAGCGTCATTAATACCGGGGCTCATTTCATCAGCCGGGTCGCTTGGGAAATTAATTCTTAATTCGATTGCAACAAATTTTACTGCGTCCCGCCCGCGAGATTGGCTCAGCGGCTCCTGGCCTGGACCGAGATCAGAGCGAGGCTACAGGCACTGTGGGTGTCCTGTCACGACCCCCCACCCTCCCAACCCTCACCCCCCCCCCCCCCCCCTGCCTTTGTCGTGTACAATTTGTCCTGTCCTCTTCACCCCTTTCCTGTCCCTGTCAATCTCTCCAAACCCCACCTCCACTTTTGCCACACTTTTTCGTCCACACCTTCCATTCCCTTACCTTTTTTTCAATCAGCCCCACTGGTCTCCTTTTAATTACTTGTTTTCAGTTACGCAAGTATTACTTTTTTCTCTCCTTGTTTCTTGTTTACATCACTTCGACCAGATGAAATCCTGCAAAAAGTTGAATCGCAAACATTAATGGGTAAATTTTCAGTGCCAGTCTCACTATCATCACCGTTTTTCCCCGTTTCGTAGCAATGTATGGATGTTTGTCTGCCATTGACTGTTTTGGTAAACTTACAATCACCTTCTTTGATTCAAAACATTCCAATTGTTGTCATACTCTCTCTTGTGAAATACAACAACAACAAGAACAGCACCAACAAGAATAGTATCGACAAGAACAACACCGGCAAGAACCATCAGAAAAGTCAAATGTGGAATCATGCTGGAGGCTTCTTCCCGTACCACAGAACTGAAGAAATAATAGACAAATAAAGATTTTGCCATGAAACAGCAACACACATTTGCTCTCTAACAAACAACTGAAATATCTTTACTACATAGATAGTGAAGGATATTCCTTCAGAATGAGACATTCGCATCTGACAAAATGCCCTTTCCTTACATGCCGGCGTTCCGATTTGTAGCAAATAGTTCTAAAAAGTGGATCGTTCTCTTGATAAAGCCGTCTTTACCTTTTCTCGACATTGATACCGAATTGAAACAGAATCTGGAATAAACTGGACAGTCCAGAGAGTCAGCGATCTTGAAGGTCTTCCTACGGCTGTGGTTGGGCGTGAAATCTAGCGAAGCAACAGCAGCATTCCCCAAACACTGTCACGCAAGGCGTGCCGCGAAACAAGACGTCATTGTGGGGATGGAGGCTTCCCAGGTCTGACGAAGCGTGCAGTCTAAGTGGAGAGGACGGGGGAGCGGACCTCTGCGAAAGCGCTTGACTCTCGATGGTTCCAGCACGCCTACTCTTGGATCCCAGCAGACGCCGTGGCCAGACCCTCAAGACCATGAAGGCAGTCAACAGATGTTAGTCTTGTCAAGCCAACCTCCACAGAGGACTGTAAAAACACGGGCCGGTGTGGCACGTGTGCGCTTTCGTGTGCTCCTCTGCAGCACGTGAGAACACTCGCAGTCGAGGCGACACGTGGCGAAAAAGATCGCTTCCTCTCAAAAAGCGGACACGATGATTTCCCAAGATGCTGCGCGCCGCAAACGTCATACGGGTCTTCGTTTGCGCCGTATGGGGCTGAATTAAGGAGTTTTCGGGAGGAGTGGGACCTGGAAAAATCGCCACCAGGATGAGTCTAGCTTCTGCCGAGTCCCTGACTCAAGTGGGCGAGTAGTCGGTAGAGCCATCATGCTCGTGTTCATTCTGTTGAAACTAATGTGCCGCACCTATCAAAGCTAGATTCCTGCCGCCGATGAGGACGAGGCCGAGTCTATAACTCCATTCGCGGTCAGTTTTCTTGTTCGGAAACTCAAATGAGATGCTCGTTTCTCCTCAAACTTTGGTGCAGAAAACTTTCTCAAAGTATGTGGTTTGGATGCAAACGAGTTTCAAGAAGATAGTTTATCAATATGATCATCGTCTACGAAGTTACCTGAAGTTATTAAGGCCAACACTTTGGAGAGAGAGAGAGAGGGAGGGGGGGAAGCAAGGGCAAAATTTAGCACATGTTTGTCTTGAAAAATGTAAAGAAGTTGGTGATGTACTTTCATGATATCAGTTCAAAGGGAATAGAAAATGAAGACGTCTGTCTTTTCTGAAAAAAGAACACAGTATACTGGGTGCTAGATCATGTGAAAAGCATATCTTTGCTCATACCGGCAGCTGACATATACACACAGAAGTGTGGATGAAATGGTTCAATCCAGTCAACGCATAATGCCAGAAACTGACGTTGACAATCACACGTTGACAAGTCGAGTGACTGCACTTTGCTGGTCTAGCTATTACTAAGCTACTGCCCTAAGATACGTCTCTTGCATGTACCACTCATCCATACATTCTCATGCAGCTAAGCGGCGGAATCATACCGGAAGCTCTCCATTTGCCCGGGTATCACGTTGTTGTTTTTTCTTGGTGATTGCTGCCTCCTCTAACTTTTCGTCCTGTGTCTCGTGG
>JAWQFJ010001005.1:25000-32500 GCA_034096865.1 Theodoxus fluviatilis
CGTTGGCGACTTTGCATTGTGTGTGGAACCAGACTGGGTTTGTGCAGAACTGAATGCAAATCAGTGGAAAGCCAGTCTCAGAATAGTCTGGCCGGGCCCCGACTACTCAGACCCATCATGGGGGTGGAGTAATGAACCCGGGTCATCAAAAGGGCTTTGTGCGCCGATTAAAAGTCACTACTTCAAAAGCTGCCGGCGGCGCGAAAATGCAGGGCCCGATTAGGGCCCCGGTCGACCGTCCCACACAGCACAAAATATCCAGACGGCAGATCGAAAACGAAGCTGGGAGCGCCCTCTGTCATGGCCGCTTGACACACATCGCGGACATCGAACTGCCCGGATGTGCGCAGCCGAGTCGTGAAGCATACGTGGATGGCTTGATTGTTTTTGTCAGATAATGCAATGACGTTGATCGGTATTGATTCTTCTGGTCTCAAGTTGTTGCAATAAACAACAAATTTTGATGTAATCATCATAAAATTTTATGTGAACAGTATGCATATTGATGGAGAAACGAGAAAAATGAACACTTAGACTAATCGTCTTCCAAACCAAAAAAAGAACAGCAAACAAATATCGTTATCGCCCATTCTGGCTTATAAAAGTCTTTGATTATTGGTGTATACATTTATTATTTTTCGTCACAGCTCAACACGCCGTGTTGTCATAAATAGGATAATAACATGAACAGTTGAGAGGGTTATTCGCCCTCAAGTCTGAGTTTGGAGAATGAAGAGCGGACTTTTCAAAAGAAAAGACGCCAAGCATTTCTGTGGGAGATTCCGTCAACCCTCAAAACAAGATCCGATCAAGATGGACAAATATTGCAAGACACCATCGCATTTATCGTTGGTGAGTCTTTCACGCTCATAGTTATTCACTCTGCTTCGACTATGCCTCCGCGCTGGGGAGGTTTCGGCCACGAACGATTTATTTCTCCTGGATTTCTCCGCCTTGCATACATGCAGCCGTGAACTTGCTCCGCGCCAACGTCTAGTCAGTCTTCCCCGACTCTGTAGGCCTATATATACGACTTCGATCTGAAAAGGATATCTACGAGTTTTCTGTTTAGCCTAATTCCATCCGGCGACGAGAGAGGCATGGTTATGCATTATCGGTTCCTAGGTTATGAACCTTCTGACAAAACATCCAACTCTAGGTAGAGTTCCTCTTGAGAGAGGATGACGTCCTACGGTAGTGTAGATAAATCGAAGGATATGCCGCTCATTAAGAAAGAATATTGCAATGTGTCAGTTGTCTTATGGTGGCTAGTGGCGATCTCAGAGACGGGATATGTTGCACCAGTGTGCGCGCTGTGTTTATCTAGATCAACAGCGGGTCATATGCTTTTGCCATGCTGTGGCGTAAACTTGCCAACCTGTATATAAGCCACCTTCATTAAATAGAGCTTTTTCCCTCGTGTCGCATTCCGCCTGCCACTGCTTAGAACACACATTCTCTCTGTTCTGTACATACACAGTGTACACTCTGTGACGATGTAACAAATGGATCCGCTCCAATGCACTCTATATCGCAAAATAAAGCTCTGACCTGTGTGTGTGCGTGTGTGCAATGTCTGTCGATGAAATTGTTGTGATATGGCGAAGCACAGAAAAGCAGAAATCCCATAGTAGACTAACGTCACCCTCCGAAGGAAAAGCAAGAACACGATACGAGGTTGCCGATGATAAAACATCAAAATCAGTTTCATCGAAATGAAAGGCCTACACTGGTTAGAAAGATATCTGAGACACCGAAAGTGACAGAGCTCTACAATTCCTTCCCTTCAATGTCATCCCTCTCATAACTCCAACTCAGAAGAAAAAACTCATCCCCCACCCTTACTCGCTCCATAGATCAGGGTGGCAACTGAAGTTAGGTATGAGTGCGCGAAGGGGGTGGAAGGGAGGGTGGGTTAGGTAGAGAGGAAGGACAGGCGGGGAGAGGCAAGGGTGGAGTGCGGGGTAGCGGGCAGGTGGAGGTTGCCCAGCTGCCGAGCAGTACAGGGTCTCAATGCTATCAGGGGCCAGGGCCGGGATTTTGTCAAGTGTCGCGCAAAATGAATGTCGTTCCCGCGATAAGAGCGGGCCCAGGCAGCGAGCATGGCGACAGTTTCTACCTGCCCGGTAGCCACCAGCCCTTATCGTCGCCTTCGGTCTGGCAAAGCAACCAGCTCTGCTAATAAAGGGAAATGCCGAGCATGCATCGGCCACGGCGACGCAAAAAAGCGCGCCTGAAAAAAAAAGTGCGGTCTTCCACGACGACACTCAAGATATTTGCTAGTTACAAGAAACAGACTGCTGTCTTCATGGATATCAAGCACGTAGAGATTTTCAAGACCGACCCAAATACAGTTACTGTTACCTAAACGTTGAGGCTACGCATCGGACTTTTTGACCCATGAAAGTGTGCTTCTAGCTGATGATCCTGCTTGAGCATTCCTCAATGGTCGAGAGGGAGACGAAATAAACGGTAGATAGATGGAGGGGGTAGGGGGAGGGGCCAGAGGGCCGGGACTGAGTTCGAAATCGGGTGAGGAAAGATGGCGGTGGGGTAAGAGTGAGAGTCAGACTGAAAGTTGGGTGGACGTTTCCAGAGAGTGAATGGTGGGCGATTAGTTGTCCAAGCGTACAATGATCAGGAAGTTGCCTGCATTCCATGGCTCTGTAGGCAAGCGGGCCTGCAGAGACCGAGGAGTGCAGAAACCAAAAGGCAGCCACCAAGCATTCTTTCCAGATAAGAAAGAAATAGATAATCAAGGAGATATCTCGTGGGTTGGTTGATCGTTGGTGTCAAAGGCCGACAGAGTTAAGATGCTCCGAGATCATGGGACACTCACTAGTGACTAATATGCAGTTAAACCTCGCACGCCACTTTTCTGTCGACTAAACGAGCATTTAAAATCAAACAAAGGTTGTTACTGTCAACAACTTAATTACACGCCACGATATACGTTTTAAAGGAACTAAGTTCTCAAACAAGAGATACAGGTGGTCACATTAAGAGAGAGAGTTAAATGGTTTCATAGTGTTGGGATGATGATCCGATATTCAACTCTCGTAACAGAAACCTCCATATATTTCTCGCATGTCCACAGCAGATTTCAGTCTCGCGTGAAATCAACTCAAAGTCGACACCATAAGGAGATTTGGAGCAGTACACGGCAACGAACCAGGGAGCACAGACGTGTAGTCCACTGCAATGTAGAGTACAGCATTCCCTGCCCATGTTGTCAGAAGCGTCTAGCCTCACTGAACACCTGCTTAATGAGTTGTCATGGACATTTCCCTTGTGTACTGATCACAAAACCACAGAAACGGTGACAAAGTGATTTTTTACATGCATGGGATAGTTGAGTTCAATATCCGAATTATTCCTTTAATCTTACATCTCTGTTGTGAATCTCTAAACGACGATATTTCACCAGCTTGTTTCTCTTAAATGCAGTAAAGGCATTCAATCAGCCTATTGCACAAAGTGACATCTCTCAAACAAAAAAAAAAGGCTTTGACCTAACAAGGACAAGATCTATTGGCATGCATGGTTTCAAAGTGGAAAAGGAGTGAAGATACGGAAAACAAATCTGAGGTCGTCCGTGAAGGACCAGTGAAAAATACGCTGCCCTTTTACTGTCGAGACCAATATCCTCCAACAGATGAACACGTTTGCTCTATGACGTGACATAGACATCGCTCTCATCACATCCTGGTACTCGGTAGTGACTCGTTCGCGGTCCTAGCTCTCGCTTCTGGCAGACAGTATGCGAGATACGGCGTGATTTGGGAGCAAGGCGGGAGTTGATAAATGAGGCGGAAAAGAACGCGCCGTCTTAACCTGTCAATGAAAGGCGATCTACACCCACCTCCCCCCCCCCCCCCCTGCAAGGCGTGGACAGAGAGCCACTTGCAACTGACCAGCCGTGCAGAAAGTCACTGGCCAAGAAGATGGACTTTGGGTAGGGTTCTGTAGCCCTAACGTCAGTAGTGAAAATTATGTTAGTCTTAGAGACAATTTTGCTCCTAGAGAATTCACACATAAGAAACAGGAATAAAAGTTTATTATGCTTCTGTGCACATTTGTTGAAAACTGAAAGAAGTCAAATGTTGAAAATTGTAAAGAACAGACCATGTGAAGTAACATTACAAACAACCACAGGACACTAATTTCATGAAAATAAAAAAGAAAAGTGAACGAAGAGAGAGCAAAGAGTTGTCTCTGTAAGGTAATAAATATAATGCGACCGTAGTGTTTCGTCCGTCCTCTTTTTGCATGGGTTTTATAGCTGGCGACCTCCAGCGTCAAAGAACCGATGCCCAGTTGCTGGAAAGGAACAGCGTCGTTGTACATGTCGTGCCAGGTTGGCCGTCGTACTGCTTCACAACTTATTGCAAGACGTTTGTTTATGAGCATTTGATGATTCTGCTGTGTCTGGTTCGCCCATTCTTATTCCCAGGTAGAAAACTACGAACCGAAATTATAAGATGGGCCACTAAGAAGATCAGCCAACCAATCCAGACATCCTTTATTTACCCTTCTCGATCGTCTTTGACATGAAGTATAATGCCCATCGTCCCGAAACATGCAAAGACCACTAACGATTTCAAAGAGCTAGAATGAAGTGCATTTTCCCTAGAACCAATGCATTATATACTCTATACTAGCTGCTGCCCAGCACCGAAGCTAACTATCGATAAGTAGTCTGCCGCAGGAAAGAAAACCTAACACACGAAGTAGCACCCTGACTTTAGCAGACCGAACGCTTACAGCAAGAGTGTTAGTAGTCACAGAGTTCAGCAGCCTTCCACACCATTTTGTTGTGAGTCAAACAGCAACATCAGAGTGAAATGACCCATGTAAGATAAAAATTACCTTTAAATATTCGTCAAACAGAAGACAGTGTAAGTAAAATAAAAATATTGCTCACTAGTACTCTCTTGCAGAGAACTAACACACTTCTATCGCCCAGAACTTTCAAAGCGTAACAACACAGACCAGGGCATAGCGAATCCTATGCACGTCTAGGCAAGCATCTGAACGTTCAATGAGGATTACAACACAACAGGAGAGTGATGTTTGCACCAAGCATCAACCAACTCCGCTTCTTCGGCGAAGAACACTGGGAACGATCGATCAATCAGATTACCTCTCCCTAAGTGCTCACATGCGTCACAAAAAACAAGATGTAGATGCAATGCCACGTGTTACACTTACAGAGTCGCATCATCACTAAGAAAATGCGCTCCGCTGGGCAAGAGTAGCACTGTGTTATGTACATATTTTCCATTATCGTCCGTCGTCCCAGGACCTACTTGTATACGGAAACGAATTCCTTGACTCCCGTTTCCTGGGACACATACAGAGAGAGACAGACGGAAGTAACATTTCTCTTTTTGCAGTGCACAAAGGTTGACGCTAAATTTTTTCAGAATAAACTTTTCCATATAGGAATATAAAATTACTTAATTTCCTACGTTTTATCGATCTGTGTCAGAGCACAGAAATGTGACAATGTTGACAATTTAGAATAAAATCTGTGTTCATTAGGAGTCCAAGGAAACATCAAAGTACATCATACATCGTCTACGAGTTTTTTCAAGTGATGGATAGCTCAATGTCAATTTTGTTCAGAGCTACTTTTTCACAACTGCGACAGCGGAGACAACGCACAAGAGCAGTAAAATTTGCACCGAAGGCTTCTGTGTGTCTCTCTCTGTGAGTTTCAGTTGAGTTAAAAGAGTTTCATTTTAACCAACAGGGACTACCTCACAGCTAAAATGGACATAGTCTTCCTTTAGCCCTATGGCCGTCAGTGGAAAGAACGCGTGCCAAATGTTGCACGTGCGTTTTCAACCATGATGACGACTCCATGTTCTGCCGACGTCTTGGAAGCAGAGTGCTGACCAGAACGAAGTTTATTTTCCCTGTACTGTTCGCCTGTCGTTCCCACGGTAACAAAAACGCACCTATGGACACACTCACCCAGTTTTTAAAGTTTCTGCTCAATGCAGTGGAAGCAAAGAATTGCCTTGCACCACAATTGTTATGACCGCAAGAGTTTGTGTCTGAAGCAGATCAGCAGCAGCCACGGAACTGTCTGCAATAGTCTGGAGATGCCACGGTCATCACATAGCCAACCTGTTGAAGTGACCACTCTGACCATTTCAAATTAAAATGTCCCATCTCACACATATGCATGCGACGATTTGGTCAACGCTGTTGAACATCATGAGACGTTCAATGATCCAGGTCTTTTTCAGAAGTGCTGGACAGGTTTGGCAATGACGGGGGCGTGGCAGAACAGACCAAGTGGAGAACCCCAATGCTTCAGGGAAAGCGGCCTTTTCCCCCAAGCCTACAGGGCGTGGCATCTCCACCAGGAGGCGTGGCTTGGTTTCGTAAGGGGCGTGGCTTGGCTTCGTAAGGGGCGTGGCCTCGCCTCTAAAAGTCTGAGGAAGTCTTCACGAGTTGAGGGGCGTGCCGTCCAACATGCCACAGCTTTTTCCGCTCGAATGAGAGTTCTCGTCGTCAAGGTCCGAAGTTCCTTCCTCCATCTCCTCCGCCTGCTCTTGCTTCTTTTTTGCTGTCGCCATCTCGGCCGCGTGCTTCTTCCTCCATTTTGTGCGTCGGTTCTGGAACCACACCTGCAAAAGCAAAATAATAAATCTGAAGTTTATGCAAACCATTACCCCAAGTGCAGGGAGACAAAGTGCTTTAATTTATGACAAAACCCTCATGACAAACAATGAGCCTATTCCCCCCTAAAATACTCAAACACCTATGTTATTAAGATGAAGTGTGTCCGAGGTGGAATATGAATTTTGTTTATGTTATCTTTGTGAGAACTAATAGCGATACGTTGGGAAAAGGAGGGGCAGCTGAAAGAAGAACATGTAATTTTTCCATATAAAGCATACACAAAAGATGGAGACTTTCACAACTGCAGCCACACAAGCAAAAATAGCTCTGAAGGAATGACAGGCGACAAAAAGGGATAAGTATGACTCCCAATGATGTCTGAATAGAAAGCCATGCTATTCGCTGGAATGACACCACCTTTGTACACAATTGCTTGCAACTTCTGACAGCATTCGTTCTCAATTCACGCTCCTTCTCTATTTACAGTCGAGTCTGTCACCTGTTCATAACATACACGAGCTGCGTTTTCCTTATAACGTTGACAGTTTTGCATTTGCTTTTGAGAGGCAAATGCCCAAAAATAGAAAAAAAAACTTTCTCCAAAAGTGTGAATACTTCCCAACACTCTCAAAGGAACATCTGGTTAAAATATGACTTTTTTTTCTAAAGAGAGGAAAGCTTCATAGACCATTATACAATCTGAGTGCTTGATCCAGCCTCGATGTGACGAGTGAAAGTTTTGCGGTCTTTATGATTAAACCAGGGGGAAAATGTCGGTAACTGTGGGCGATTCACATGACACTTAACAATCAAGAAAATGAGCTTTCTCGTTCAAATGAAACCCAAACGACTGCACCGGAGCAG
>JAWQFJ010001005.1:35000-57500 GCA_034096865.1 Theodoxus fluviatilis
GGACCCCACAGTCTGACAATAAAGGACCATATCATAGATTAACCTGCCTACTCTGCCCAGCATGGACGACTAGAATCATGACCTTCACTTAAAGGTAATTCTGACTGTCGTTCCCGACGTATGTCTGTTGTTTCGAGGTTGCTGAGGCATATATTATGATGGTAAAAGTAAACCGTGCACATTATCTCGCTACACGTATGCACGGCCAGTAAAGCTGCATTAATGGAGTTTGTTTACAGCAGAAACTTTACTGGTGAGAATCTGGCTTTTAAAGCGACATTTGTTTTTCAAGCCAAAGCTATGAATACGATAATAAGCTTTTCAAGTGAATTTTTCATTAAACCAAATGTACTTGCAATGCGTGGCATGCACAATAATGTATTTACTGCATGTCAGCTATAACGTGAAATGAACGGCAATAGCAGCAACAACAACAAAACCATAAAAATTCAGGCTCTTGAGTATGAAGGTTTTTGTCATATATTTTGTATGATTATTTAACGTGATGCTATGGTACAATTTGAACCGAAACTAATATTATATCATATACACAACACACACACGCATGTGTTTCAGTCATTGGTTGATATCTCGCAGTCATTCTGATCCTCCTGCAGATCTCCCTACACAGTCACTACGGGGAAATACACCCTGAACCAAATCATTGTTGAGTGTAGCACTGACAATTCCATCATTGCAAACTTTCTTCTTCAGACAAATAGCGCATAAAACCAATCTCCAACTAGTTCAACATTTCATTGTGTTGAAGCAAGTTTAAAAAACGAATTTTAAAAAAGGGTCAACATCGAAGAAAAACTTATTCAGATTACCAGAGGAATTGACGGACATTTAGTTTCAATCAAGTTCAGTTCTCGCAACACTGCTATCACAAAAGTGTGTGAAAATAACACCATTAGGGCAAAGATTGGCCCTATTCCAAGCATTTATACAGCTCTGACAATACAACCGGACACGGAAAACACTCCGGCATGAATTGAGCATTCACCGAGGATTCAACAGGGATCGTTGGTTATCTTTGCTGATCATTAATGGGGGCCGGGATAGCTCTCAGGCGCACGTAAAACCTGGAGAGACACGTATGCTTAATGAAGGCGTAATGTTGCTGTGGTGGGCGATAGGGAGGACCCGGCTCTCTGCCTCTTCGTGAATGGCAGTTAAGTGAGGTTCACCAGACTTTGCCTGCGTAGATGTGACAGCAACTTCCCGTTAAATTTGCAGTTCTCCTCCTCCCACGCAGACATTTGTCTTGCATTCAGTTCTTCAGTCAACCATCCGCGACTCTGAAATGTCATGCAAACTTATTTCCACGACTGTAAAAGAAAATGCTTAAATGGAATATTATCGATTCTGGGATTTTTAAACAAGATGATGATTGAAATGTCAAATCTCATTTTGATAACAATTAGGCGTGCTTGGGTTGTTTGACACGTTTAGTTTATGATAGACGCTGCTGATTAGTGCATTCACTTTATTTCTTACCCATACTGAGCTTTAGAGCCTGTTGTTACTTTTCATTTATTTTTAACAGTATACACGGGCATGTTCGGTGATGAAGCGAGTGCTAACATAGTCCGTTTCATCAAATCTAGTAATATGGTGTTAAACACACAAACGCACACACGCACACACACGCACACACATACACCACATTAAACACGCAAACACACACATACACACACATACTCACATGCACACACACACACACACACACACACACACACGCACACACACACACACACACACACACACACACACTCACATGCACACATTCAAACCACGGGCATAGCTTGAATTATTTTATCCCTGAGAGAAAGGTCTTTCAACATTCTTATTTTTCAGAAACTATTTGATTATTGTGTCAAAACGACACATTTCTTACACAGCACCAACGAAATGAAAGTCAGCCAGATTACATTTCAGTTCTTTCCTTAGAAAAAAGTAGCATAATCCAAGATGGACACATCCAGTTATCTACAATGGATTTTATTGAAACGATGAGTAATTTCTACTTCGTCTCAAGCCAAGCTGCACATCCGGCCAAAACTTATATTCTCTACTGAATTAATGTCGTGACCACCCACCCATTCGGTCAATACTTCCACTTAATCCATCATCACTTTTCAAACATTGCCCAATACCCCTTCCTTTCTCCTCAACACCCACAGCATCTTTACCACCACTCTATGGTCGTTTTTCATCGCCTGTAGATCTGTGCAGATGCTAAATGCGTCTCCAGGAAGAATTGAGGAGTTTGACGGATTTACCTCCCTTTCACGCACTCTTCATCGCCGGGGCGGGCGAGGAAGGGAGCTTTAGTGTTTTGTAATGGCGGTGCCCCGCATCCCCACTGTCTAGGCAGCCAGGAGACACACAGCCTGCAGCGGTGAGGGCGTGGGGAACGTAGCGGAAGTCTTCCGTCGGAGCACAGGAAGCATTTGCAGAGTTCTCCCCCCTTAAACTCGTACCCCTCCTCGGTGTCTTCCCCCTTCTTTATGATCAATAAAGCCTCCCACTTCCCCCCTCTTCAACCTCACCTGAGCATCTCTGTTCTCCTCGCTCGCCACCCCCTCCCTCGCCTTGCAAATGATATGTCCCCCGTTAGGCTTGCCCACCTTTCCTTTAGCTATCAACCAGTTGTAATCATTGCTACGTGTGTAGTCATCCGTTCCATTTCCACCTCCGTACCTCCTTCCTTCTATTCCTCCATCTCGATAATATGACAGGTATCTTCCACTACCTCTGATAATTCTAATGTATATTAAATCTTCACTCTACCCCACTAACATTCCCCTCCCCCCCTCTCACTATTTCACTCTCTCACTATTTCACTCACTATTTCACTCACTATTTTACTCACTATTTCACTCCCTCTCTCTCTCTCTATTTCACTCTCTCTCTATTTCACTCTCTCTCTATTTCACTCTCTCTCTATTTCACTCTCTCTCTATTTCACTCTCTCTGTATTTCACTCTCTCTGTATTTCACTCTCTCTTTCACTCTCTCTCTCTATTTCCCTCTCTCTATTTCCCTCTCTCTATTTCACTCTCTCTCTCTATTTCACTCTCTCTATTTCACTCTCTCTATTTCACTCTCTCTCTATTTCACTCTCTCTCTCTATTTCACTCTCTCTCTATTTCACTCTCTCTCTATTTCACTCTCTCTCTATTTCACTCTCTCTCTCTATCACTCTCTCTCTCTATTTCACTCTCTCTCTCTATTTCACTCTCTCTCTTTCACTCTCTCTCTCTTTCACTCTCTCTCTCTCTCTTTATTTCAATCTTTCTCTCTTTATTTCACTCTTTCTCTTTATTTCACTCTCTCTCTTTATTTCACTCTCTCTCTATTTCACTCTCTCTCTATTTCACTCTCTCTCTCTATTTCACTCTCTCTCTATTTCACTCTCTCTCTCTATTTCATTCTCTCTCTATTTCACTCTCTATTTCACTCTCTCTCTCTATTTCACTCCCACTCTATTTCACTCACTCTATTTCACTCTCACTCTATTTCACTCTCACTCTATTTCACTCTCACTCTATTTCACTCTCTATTTCACTCTCTCTCTCTCTCTCTCTCTCTCTCTCTCTCTTTCTCTCTCTCCTCTCTCTCTCCTCTCTCTCCCTTCCAATCAAACTCCACCTGCCATCACTCCTAACCCACCCCCCACCCCCCCACTGTCACAAAACCCCTCTCCCCCTTTTCCCCCCATCCCGATCCCAGAGGGGAGATCAGTGCGAGGAGTAAAGGAGTTTGTGGCTTCGAATAAACGAGTCGTAATGGTCCCGGATTTCAGGTACGAATGCATAAAGATGCCGTTCACATCATGCCATGAAGACCTGTCCCCACACTCCCATCATCGCTTCACTCCAGTGGGAAGCAGAGAGAGGCTGAGGAAGCCTTCATGATGATTCGCCGCGCACCAGCGTTATGCGGGCGCTAGGAGCAACAGGTGGATGCGGGGGGTGGAGTTGTGGGTGGGGGGTGGGGTGGAGTTGGAGGTGGGGGGTGGAGTTGAGGGTGGGGGGTGAGGTGGAGTTGGGGGTGGAGGGTGGGGTGGAGTTGGTGGTGGGGGTGGGGTGGAGTTGTGGGTGGGGGGTGGGGTGGAGTAGGGGTGGGGGGTGGGGTGGAGGTGGGGGTGGGAGGGGGGTAGAGTTGGGGATGGGGGGTGGGGTGGGGTGGGGGATGGGGTGGAGTTGGGGGTGGGGTGGAGTTGGGGGTGGGGTGGAGTTGGGGGTGGGGGGTGGGGTGGAGTTGGGGGTGGGAGTGGGGTGGAGTTGGGGGTGGGGGGTGGGGTGGAGTTGGGGGTGGGGGTGGGGTGGAGTTGAGGGTGGGGGTTGGGGTGGAGTTGAGGGTGGGGGGTGGGGTGGAGTTGGGGGTGGGGGTGGGTGGAGTTGGGGGTGGGGGGTGGGGTGGAGGTGGGGGTGGGGGTTGGGGTGGAGTGGGGGGAGGGGTGGAGTGGGGGGTGGGGGGTGGGGTGGAGTTGGGGGTTTGGGGTGGGGTGGAGTTGCGAGGTTGGGGGAGAATGGGCGAAAATGCACCAAGAAATCATTTGCCGTCGCAGCAGAACCAGAGGTGGCGTCACCACCGGTAAATTCATCGTGACACTGCTTCCTGTCTGTTTGGGCAACACGTTGACAAGTACCCTCTAAGCCTGGCGTTTTCCAAAACCATTCTTAGGAAATGCCGTATGGGAGTGGCAGTGCTAAAGAAGGAAAGCTACTCGTCTATTCCAATGCCGATAGATCAGTTGATAAGCAGGCCGTGGCGATAAGTTCTTATCCGGAAGTCCAACAGCCAAAGTATTCCCGCTGCACCTAGCGGCTCGGGCCGTATTGTTTCCAAAACCGGACATAGTTTTCAACTAAATCGGATTTGTGAACGTGTTATACAATTACAGTTCTTTTTGGCTTACATATGTACCAATCGTTTATATTTTGTGCATGCAAAGATTTAATAGCGATTGTAATCTTGTGAACGCTATTGAAAATAAGGATGTCACTGATAAATATTTGTCTTCTACAAGCTTACTTTCATTCTCCCGAGACGAAAGTATTAACAAACTTTTTCCTTTTTTTCTCTTTCATCTTTCTCTCAATCTGTCTCTATCCCTGCCTACTTCCTTTCCTCCCTCTCTCATTCCTTAAACACTCAGAGTGTGGAAATGTAAAGAAAAGACAGTCTACCCAATCAAATTAATCCATTTACACACACACGCACATACAGACACACACACACACACACACACACGCACACACACAGACGCACACAGACATACACTCACACATACACACACACACACACACACACACACACACAGACACACACACACTCACACACAGACACACACAGACACACATATTAACACGCACACAAACCCACCCATCCACCCATACACACACACAAACCCACAGTTGTGTTCCTCCTCACGAGGGTGGAGTCGACGCCACACTCCACACGAGGCGCCGTTCGGAAGGACCACACAACAGGCGCGCAACACGCAGCACGCAGCACGCATTCCGAGGTAGATAGAAATCGGAGAAAGAACATGAGAGCGTCAATGTTGCAGAGGGAGCTGGAAGCCGTGACCTATACCACGCGGTCGGCGCATTTCCTTCGAGCCGCTCTCCTCCTCTCGGTTTCTTCAATTCCTCGCAACAGCGGGTGAAGACGTGTTCTTTCATTACTGTTCTGCAGACTGAAAACAAGCTGGGCATTGTCAGGAAGTCTTTGCCGCCAGCACAAATTAGCTCGCTTGCCGTAAGTCAAGAGGAAGAATGCTTTCTTCTGGTCCGACGCTCATTCCAACATGGCGCTCAGCAAAACGGAAGCTGTCGTGGTAGAGAGACGTGAATGGAATGTCTTGTTTTGCTGACGGACGCAGCTCGCGCCTGCCTCCTCTGTGCAGGTCTGGGGAACACGTGTGGAGAGAGCTGTGACCATGTGTGTACAAGACAGTGTACAGCTTTCAATGTCGCCGTCTTCGTCGTCGTCATCCTCGTCGTCCTCATCGTCCTCATTAGCATCATCCTCGTCATCGTCATAATAGTCGTCATTGTCTTCCCCCTGTGGGTTGGGGATTTGAAATATACCCACCGCCTCTACCTAGCTGATTCTAAGAGGCGAATGGCTAGGAACATGGAGACGACTTAATGTTACTCTAACCCGTTCCAGTGATTTGTTTTATCAATGGCTTAATAGATCATGAAATTTCACCAGCAACACTATCATCATCATCATATCATCAACGACGTCGCCGCCGCCGCCGCCGCCTTGCTAGCACAAAGTTAATGTCAAAAACAGAGCTGGATTTCTAAAACAAACACGGAAATTGTGATGACTTCCTCCATCACGATGATGTTTCACAAAAGGAAATATTTATATCACTAGCAATGCATGGACCGTACCAGCAACCTCCGAGTAACTTTCAAAACCTTCGGTACGGTAGGGAGTGCTCTTGTCTACCTGTTGTAACTGGCAATTTGTCTCTTCTTGATAACAAAACCCAAACGCAGCAGCGAAAGTTTAACAGGTCCATTCAAAGCTCTCTGTGATTTCATTTTACCTTCTCGTCGTGCATTTCAAACTTGCTTGATTTGTCCACCTATAGGTAGAAGCCAAAAAACGACATTCCGATGCAGTTCATTTCGTAGGTAGTCTCCCAATGAGAATTCAGCTATCGGGACAGAAGAAATACATCATAGGACTCCATGAACATGTCCTACACAAACTTTGCAGTGGGATTCGAGTTTTTGGCTGGTGAGACAGGAGATATTTTCTATATAAGACAGTTAGGTTGTTTCCAAACTCGATTCTGTGTTACCTATCTCGTGTGTTCCGGAAAACAAGAGAACGTCGGTGAATTATTAGCGCGTCAAGAAGACAGCTCATCTTGGCTACATCGAATAGCGGCCATTGTTGCCTCGCCTAAGAATTTTGTCCCACGCATTCCACATAACATCACGGTTGCTATATCTTCTCCACGACTGCATCGCTCGCGCTGCGCTACTACTGCAGCATTCTTGCTGGCAAGGCCTGGAGTATTCTGAAGATATTTCAAATTATGTCTACGCTTATTCCGTTAACAAAGTAAAATATATTGAGCTGATACAGTCCCATTAACAAACATGTTTATGCCAAACTGTTTTTGAGTGAGCAAAATGACTCACACTGGTATAATGTCGGAATTTCCCTTAAAAATAAAATCTATTTTCGTCACTAGCATATGTTGCTCCTGTTGATGCATGTATTTCTATTTCAACGTTACATCTTGAAATAGCATATATATATATATATATATATATATATATATATATATATATATATATATATATATATATATATATATATGCGTACTTGCATCAGTGTAGTTGTAGCGACAACTGCTTTGCTTTTTTCCATCTGAATTTTAATAAGGATCTAGAACCCTTTCATGTTCTTCTATCGCAATTACGCTGTACAGCTGATGTCCATTGGTGGCCATGTCTTTTCCATGCCGTAATTCCTGTGTCCAGCATTGTCCAGTAGCTTGTCTAGTCACGGTGACGTCATCTTCGTTGCAGCTGCGTCACCCGTCAGTCTTTTGCGTGACGTCATACGTTTTGGTGATGCAGTCTCATTAGTGAGAGCAGACAACATCGTTCACGACATATTGCGCAGAGTACACGTTTTGTGATAGCAGCATCAATTAATGACAGTTATATTTGCTTCGTGATTGCAATATTCTAAGAGTCACGCCTGTTTCGTGATAGGTAACGAATAGGGATCACGGTTTTTGTTTCATGATGACCAAATTTGTTTCGTGAAAAGACAAACGTTTCGGAACAGCCACATCTATTCATTTCGTGATGTAACATTTGTTTCACGAAAGTGATCCCCCCACCCCACCCCCACTACACTTTTTGGGGGCGATAGTAATTTCTGTGTCGCGATAGCCACGTCTTTTTCGTTCAGGCCACTTTGCTAGCACATGGCCGTGTCCATCCTGCACTGGTACCATCTATAGGTGGTATCAACTTTTCTTCCTGGATGGCAACATTTGTTTGACGATGGTGATATGTCTGTTTCGCGATAGCTGCGTCTTTTTTTATGATAGCCACGTTTCTTTCGTGGTGGCTGCTTCGACTTCGACTTAAGCCACATATGTCTCGTGGTGGTGACGCCTGTCTCAAGATGTGGGCATCGCACTTTCTTTCGCACCAGCGTCGAGGGTGGTCCGTGAGACTGTCACCCGTGGCGAGGGGTGAGGAAAAGCGCGATTAGCACGTTGAAACAGAATAGGGAAACTAACAGCCAAGCCTGCAAAATCGCTTTACCGGCAACACAGAAGGGTGGTTTACACAAAGACGGTACAGCCTGGGAGGAGGGCAGGGGAGAGGGGGAGGAAAGGGGAGGAAGAAAGAAGAAGAGAGCGCGAGATGAAAATGAGTGAGACAGAAAGAGGGGGGGGGGAGGCTGAGAGAAAGAGAGAGAGAGAGAGAGAGAGAGAGAGAGATCCTACACACCAAGTGCAAATCTACGGTCAACAATAATGACAACGAAGGATGACTGCGACAAGCAAAACAATAACAGCAGCGACTTGAAAGCGAATGACATCGGCCCTGTGTTGAGCGACAAAGAGCAACAGTCAACACGGAACGGACTCCCAAACTTGCAACATGCTCCGCCACAGACGAGTTTTCCTTGTGCCCCGCACAAAAACTTATCCACATAGCACGCGGATATCCAATGATTGAAGGCAGAGTGGAGAGAAGGGGAGCGAGCAAGCAAACAAACAGGACGACAGGACTGACAAAGACCATTTTTACATTCCCCATGCAGACTTCAAGGAGACCGGCCATCGTCTGCTTTCCCCATGGCTTTCCGCCTTCGGCCATCGCCGTCTGCGTGTACCACTGCAGAACATGGGCCGTGAACAAGATGTCTCTGTCAGACCAGACTAAAAAATCCCGCCGATGTTTTCCAAGCAAACAGCAGCAGTTCCTAGAGCCGGTAATGTCTGTTTGCGACTGTGAGAATGATCTTGCAGGTGGATTCCCCCACAGCAAGCAGCAGCCCAGCGTTTCTCTCGTACACCACTCCATCTACCACAAACTCCAGTAGGAAAAATGGACATGAGAACTGTCCCAGAACGTTTTCTCTCATGAACTATGAGTCGTACAAAAGCTACAGACAAAGCAATTTAAAGTCTGCGTGATAAAACTGAATACTGAGTGAGATATATTTTGTTGTTGTTCTTGTTGTTGCCAAAACAAAGAAGAAAAAAGATCGGAAATTCGAGGTAAGAAGTTGTTTCTAGAAAAAAGTTTGGTCGCGTATGATGGATCCTTGTCGCGAATTTGACAATATTAGATTATTCGGAAGTTGCAGGCTTATCGTGTGTGTGTGTGTGTGTGTGTGTGTGTGTGTGTGTGTGTGTGTGTGTGTGTGTGTGTGTGTGTGTGTGTGTGTATGTGTATGTGTGTGTGTGTGTGCATACAGTCTAGAACACTTCAGTCTGTTTTTCGCATGTTTCCAATTATACATGCGGTGTCGGGAGACTGTGCAGGGTTGTGTTCAGACCTCAGTATAGCACCGTCAATGTCAGTATCAATATCTCAGTGTCGTCATTTTCATTGTCGTCGTCAACTTCGTCGTGTTGGAGTGTGCTGTTACAGTGACGGCGTCATCGTAACCGAGATGTTGTATCAGACTAAATGCATATTCGAATATAGTGCTCAAATCTGTACGCTCCTGTTGGTCCGTACGGTTTTGCCTGTCCGTCTCTTATTCAGCCCCCCCCTCTCTGTCTTTGTCTTTCTCTGTGTCTCTCTGTCTATGTCTCTCTATGTCTCTCTGTTTCTCTATGTCTCTCTATGTCTCTCTGTGTCTCTCTGTGTCTCTCTATGTCTCTTTGTGTCTCTATGTCTCTCTCTGTCTCTTTCTGTCTCTCTATGTCGCTCTCTGTCTCTCTCTTTCTCTTATGTCTCTGTATGTCTATGTCTCTCTCTCTCTGTCTTTGACTCTCTGTCTCTCATTCCCTCTTTCTCGTTTTCTCTCTTTCTGCCCCCTTCTCTCTCTCTCTCTCTCTCTCTCCTCTCTCTCTCTCTCTCTCTCTCTCTCTTTCTGTCCCCCCTCCCTCTCTCTCTTTCTGTCCCCCCCTCCCTCTCTCTCTCTCTCTCTCTCTCTCTCTCTCTGTGTATCTCTGTGTCTATTATTCCCTCTGTCCCTTTTTCTCTCTTTCTGTCCGTCTCTCTCTCTCTCTCTCTCTCTCTCTCTCTCTCTCTCTCTCTCTGAGCTGGTGTTCCCATGCTGGACCACACGTGAGGTTGAGGATTGATTCTGACTGAATCTATTCTCCATAACACCGCGCTATGGCTCGATCTGTTTTTCTAGCCGTCGATTATGACTGCATTTCCCATTAAAACCGGTGGGTCCGCACGGGCAAGTGGTAATGTATTGACTTATCAAGATATTCCGAATTTCGTTCCGGCGAGAGAGTAAATAAATAAAAGCTGTCTGAACCACCAGAGGGAGTGGGAGAGATGTGGCGCCCGGAACGCAGACTTGTGGGAAAAACGTCATTCCCGCCAATGTTTGTTGCCGGTGCTGCCTAAGTTTTTTCCCCTCGTGATAAAACACCCCCCAGCCCTGCAGACCAATGTAAATGTAACTTCTCCCCATGTCGTATTTTGCTATTCTGTTCGCCCGTATCTGTAGCCCAGTCGCGATTTGCGCTAATTGCAAAGCCAGAAAATGAGACAAGACCTGTCTTCTTGGGAGATGAAAAAGAGTTTTCTTATCTGCCCAGCCCGGCGCGAGTATTGTTTTGGCAAAACATTTTCCTTCCAAATCACATTCATTTGTTTTCTCGCCGTCTCTATGTAAATAGATATTAACGTCTTTGAAAAACAAGGCCGCCCGCTTGAAAACGTTTCCATTGTCAAATTTGGGAAGTGTTTCTGCCGATGCAGCACCACTTCAAAAATAGATTTCGAGATCGCATGCCAGTGTTTCGTCTGATCTGCTAGACTAATTGGAGGCGTGCTGCCCAGTTATCTCTGAGTTTTTATAACAGCCTCTGCATGTTATCAAGGAGGTCAAAAATAGACGGTTGCTGTTTGTGAATTTCATGTGTGGTATCGGAGAGGGGGAAAAACACAGACGCGAACTTTTCAATTCGCATGTCTTCAGGCAAGGATGCGTGAAGAACATGTTAATTATCCTTGTGAATTTTCTTCACGTTGGCTTCAACATCATATTTACCAATCTATTCAGGCAGTTGTCTCAGAATGGTAACAAGAGGATTTCTTGCGCAAATTAGATTGCTTATATGTTAAGCAACTACGTCCAAAAAGGCAGAAACTCTTATTACATATTTCACTGTCCCCTCGCCCGCTTCCTGAGCCATCAACAGGGGACTATTAACGTAATCTTACGGGCGCACATGAGGCATAAAAGCAACCTGTCGAATACATTGGTAACTGAAAGCCTCACATTACTGCCAAAGGCCCTTTCTCCCCAAACGAGGACGGCATAAATGAGAGCGTATATATGTAGATAGGAACCATCCCGAGAGACTCCTGGGCATGAATCCTCAACGTCAATCATTACAAGCACATTAACATTCGCCGTCCCCACGGAAGCCACACACACACAAGCTGCAAAGAGCAAAAAATAAAAAGTGGCACTGGCAAGTAATAGAGAGCAGCGAGTTCAGCTCGACAAAGCGCCCCCCCGATGGCGAGACAATAAAGCGAGTGTGCTCTATCTCCCCCGCCCCCAACACCCAGCCTGCTGTAGTGTAGAGCGACCCCAACATCCAGCCTGCTGTAGAGCGCCCCCAACATCCAGCCTGCTGTAGTGTAGAGCGCCCCCAACACCCAGCCTGCTGTAGTGTAGAGCGCCCCCAACATCCAGCCTGCTGTAGTGTAGAGCGCCCCCAACATCCAGCCTGCTGTAGAGCGCCCCCAACATCCAGCCTGCTGTAGTGAAGAGCGCCCCCAACACCCAGCCTGCTGTAGTGTAGAGCGCCCCCAACACCCAGCCTGCTGTAGTGTAGAGCGCCCCCAACATCCAGCCTGCTGTAGAGCGCCCCCAACATCCAGCCTGCTGTAGTGAAGAGCGCCCCCAACAACCAGCCTGCCGTAGTGTAGAGTGCCCCCAACATCCAGCCTGCTGTAGTGTAGAGCGTCCCCAACATCCAGCCTGCTGTAGTGTAGAGCGCCCCCAACATTCAGCCTGCTGTAGTGTAGAGCGTCCCCAACATCCAGCCTGCTGTAGTGTAGAGCGCCCCCAACACCCAGCCTGCCGTAGTGTAGAGTGCCCCCAACATCCAGCCTGCTGTAGTGTAGAGCGCCCCCAACACCCAGCCTGCCGTAGTGTAGAGTGCCCCCAACATCCAGCCTGCTGTAGTGTAGAGCGTCCCCAACATCCAGCCTGCTGTAGTGTAGAGCGCCCCCAACATTCAGCCTGCTGTAGTGTAGAGCGCCCCCAACACCCAGCCTGCCGTAGTGTAGAGTGCCCCCAACATCCAGCCTGCTGTAGTGTAGAGCGCCGCCAACATCCAGCCTGCTGTAGTGTAGAGCGCCCCCAACACCCAGCCTGCCATAGTGTAGAGCGCCCCCAACACCCAGCCTGCTGTAGTGTAGAGCGCCCCCAACACCCAGCCTGCTGTAGTGTAGAGCGCCTCCAACATCCAGCCTGCTGTAGAGCGCCTCCAACACCCAGCCTGCTGTAGTGTAGAGCGCCCTCAACATCCAGCCTGCTGTAGTGTAGAGTGCCCCCAACACCCAGCCTGCTCTAGTGTAGAGCGCCCCCAACACCCAGCCTGCTGTAGTGTAGAGCGCCCCCAACATCCAGCCTGCTGTAGAGCGCCCCCAACATCCAGCCTGCTGTAGAGCGCCCCCAACATCCAGCCTGCTGTAGAGCGCCCCCAACATCCAGCCTGCTGTAGTGTAGAGCGCCCCCAACATCCAGCCTGCTGTAGTGTAGAGCGCCCCCAACATCCAGCCTGCTGTAGTGTAGAGCGCCCCCAACATCCAGCCTGCTGTAGTGTAGAGCGCCCCCAACACCCAGCCTGCTGTAGAGTAGAGCGCCCCCAACATCCAGCCTGCTGTAGTGAAGAGCGCCCCCAACACCCAGCCTGCTGTAGTGTAGAGCGCCTCCAACATCCAGCCTGCTGTAGAGCGCCCCCAACATCCAGCCTGCTGTAGTGAAGAGCGCCCCCAACACCCAGCCTGCTGTAGTGTAGAGCGCCCCCAACATCCAGCCTGCTGTAGTGTAGAGCGCCCCCAACATAAAGCCTGCTGTAGTGAAGAGCGCCCCCAACACCCAGCCTGCTCTAGTGTAGAGCGCCCCCAACATTCAGCCTGCTGTAGTGTAGAGCGCCCCCAACACCCAGCCTGCTCTAGTGTAGAGCGCCCCCAACTCCCAGCCTGCTGTAGTGTAGAGCGCCCCCAACACCCAGCCTGCTGTAGTGTAGAGCGTCCCCAACACCCGGCCTGCAGTAGAGTAGAGCGCCCCCAACACCCAGCCTGCTGTAGAGTAGAGCGCCCCCAACATCCAGCCTGCTGTAGAGTAGAGCGCCCCCAACTCCCAGCCTGCTGTAGAGTAGAGCGTCCCCAACACCCAGCCTGCTCTAGTGTATAGCGCCGCCAACACCCAGCCAGCTGTAATGTAGAGCGCCCCCAACATCCAGCCTGCTGTAGTGTAGAGCGCCGCCAACACCCAGCCTGCTGTAGTGTAGAGCGCCCCCAACATCCAGCCTGCCGTAGTGTAGAGTGCCCCCAACACCCAGCCTGCTGTAGTGTAGAGCGCCCCCAACACCCAGCCTGCTGTAGTGTAGAGCGCCCCCAACACCCAGCCTGCTGTAGTGTAGAGCGCCCCCAACACCCAGCCTGCTGTAGTGTAGAGCGCCCCCAACATCCAGCCTGCTGTAGTGTAGAGCGCCCCCAACACCCAGCCTGCTGTAGTGTAATGCGCCCCCAACACCCAGCCTGCTGTAGTGTAGAGCGCCTCCAACATCCAGCCTGCTGTGGTGTAGAGCGCCCCCAACACCCAGCCTGCTGTAGTGTAGAGCGTCCCCAACATCCAGCCTGCTGTAGTGTAGAGCGTCCCCAACATCCAGCCTGGTGTAGAGCGCCCCCAACATCCAGCCTGCTGTAGTGTAGAGCGCCCCCAACACCCAGCCTGCTGTAGTGTAGAGCGCCCTCAACATCCAGCCTGCTGTAGTGTAGAGCGCCCCCAACATCCAGCCTGCTGTAGTGTAGAGCGCCCCCAACACCCAGCCTGCTGTAGTGTAGAGCGACCCCAACATCCAGGCCGCTGTAGTGTAGAGCGCCCCCAACATCCAGCCTGCTGTAGAGCGCCTCCAACACCCAGCCTGCTGTAGTGTAGAGCGCCCCCAACATCCAGCCTGCTGTAGTGAAGAGCGCCCCCAACACCCAGCCTGCTGTAGTGTAGAACGCCCCCAACATCCAGCCTGCTGTAGTGTAGAGCGCCCCCAACATCCAGCCTGCTGTAGAGCGCCCCCAACACCCAGCCTGCTGTAGAGCGCCCCCAACACCCAGCCTGCTGTAGTGTAGAGCGCCCCCAACATCCAGCCTGCTGTAGTGTAGAGCGCCCCCAACACCCAGCCTGCTTTAGAGCGCCCCCAACATCCAGCCTGCTGTAGTGTAGAGCGCCCCCAACACCCAGCCTGCTGTAGTGTAGAGCGTCCCCAACATCCAGCCTGCTGTAGTGTAGAGCGCCCCCAACACCCAGCCTGCTGTAGTGTAGAGCGTTCCCAACATCCAGCCTGCTGTAGTGTAGAGCGCCCCCAACACCCAGCCTGCTGTAGTGTAGAGCGTCCCCAACATCCAGCCTGCTGTAGTGTAGAGCGCCCCCAACACCCAGCCTGCTGTAGTGTAGAGCGCTCCCAACACCCAGCCTGCTGTAGAGCGCCCCCAACATCCAGCCTGCTGTAGTGTAGAGCGCTCCCAACATTCAGCCTGCTGTAGAGCGCCCCCAACATCCAGCCTGCTGTAGTGTAGAGCGCCCTCAACATCCAGCCTGCTGTAGTGTAGAGTGCCCCCAACACCCAGACTGCTGTAGTGTAGAGCGCCCTCAACATCCAGCCTGCTGTAGAGCGCCCCCAACATCCAGCCTGCTGTAGTGTAGAGCGCCCCCAACATCCAGCCTGCTGTAGAGCGCCCCCAACATCCAGCCTGCTGTAGAGCGCCCCCAACATCCAACCTGCTGTAGTGTAGAGCGCCCCCAACATCCAACCTGCAGTAGTGTAGAGCGCCCCCAACTCCCAGCCTGCTGTGGCGTAGAGCGCCCCCAACACCCAACCTGCAGTAGTGTAGAGCGCCCCCAACATCCAGCCTGCTGTAGTGCGTCCCCAACATCCAGCCTGCTGTAGAGCGCCCCCAACATCCAGCCTGCTGTAGAGCGCCCCCAACATCCAGCCTGCTGTAGAGCGCCCCCAACATCCAGCCTGCTGTAGTGTAGAGCGCCCCAAACACCCAGCCTGCTGTAGTGTAGAGCGCCCCCAACATCCAGCCTGCTGTAGAGCGCCCCCAACACCCAGCCTGCTGTAGTGCGTCCCCAACATCCAGCCTGCTGTAGTGTAGAGCGCCACAAACACCCAGCCTGCTGTAGTGTAGAGCGCCCCAAACACCCAGCCTGCTGTAGTGTAGAGCGCCCCCAACATCCAACCTGCTGTAGTGCGTCCCCAACATCCAGCCTGCTGTAGTGCGTCCCCAACACCCAGCCTGCTGTAGTGTAGAGCGTCCCCAACACCCAGCCTGCTGTAGTGTAGAGCGCCCCCAACATCCAGCCTGCTGTAGTGTAGAGCGCCCCCAACATCCAGCCTGCTGTAGTGTAGAGCGCCCCCAAATCCAACCTGCAGTAGTGTAGAGCGCCCCCAACATCCAGCCTGCTGTAGTGCGTCCCCAACATCCAGCCTGCTGTAATGCGTCCCCAACACCCAGCCTGCTGTAATGCGTCCCCAACACCCAGCCTGCTGTAGTGCGACCCCAACATCCAGCCTGCTGTAGTGCGACCCCAACATCCAGCCTGCTGTAGTGCGACCCCAACATCCAGCCTGCTGTAGTGCGTCCCCAACATCCAGCCTGCTGTAGTGTAGAGCGCCCCCAACATCCAGCCTGCTGTAGAGCGACCCCAACATCCAGCCTGCTGTAGTGCGCCCCCAACATCCAGCCTGCTGTAGTGTAGAGCGCCCCGAACACCCAGCCTGCTGTAGAGCGTCCCCAACACCCAGCCAGCTGTAGTGTAGAGCGTCCCCAACACCCAGCCAGCTGTAGTGTAGAGCGACCCCAACATCCAGCCTGCTGTAGTGCGACCCCAACATCCAGCCTGCTGTAGAGCGTCCCCAACACCCAGCCAGCTGTAGTGTAGAGCGTCCCCAACACCCAGCCTGCTGTAGTGCGACCCCAACATCCAGCCTGCTGTAGTGCGCCCCCAACATCCAGCCTGTTATAGTGTAGAGCGCCCCGAACACCCAGCCTGCTGTAGAGCGTCCCCAACACCCAGCCAGCTGTAGTGTAGAGCGTCCCCAACACCCAGCCAGCTGTAGTGTAGAGCGCCCCCAACATCCAGCCTGCTGTAGAGCGTCCCCAACACCCAGCCAGCTGTAGTGTAGAGCGTCCCCAACACCCAGCCAGCTGTAGTGTAGTGCGACCCCAACATCCAGCCTGCTGTAGAGCGTCCCCAACACCCAGCCAGCTGTAGTGTAGAGCGTCCCCAACACCCAGCCAGCTGTAGTGTAGAGCGACCCCAACATCCAGCCTGCTGTAGTGCGACCCCAACATCCAGCCTGCTGTAGAGCGCCCCCAACATCCAGCCTGCTGTAGTGTAGAGCGCCCCGAACACCCAGCCTGCTGTAGTGTAGAGCGTCCCCAACATCCAACCTGCAGTAGTGTAGAGCGCCCCCAACATCCAGCCTGCTGTAGTGCGACCCCAACATCCAGCCTGCTGTAGTGCGCCCCCAACATCCAGCCTGCTGTAGAGCGCCCCCAACATCCAGCCTGCTGTAGAGCGCCCCCAACATCCAGCCTGCTGTAGAGCGTCCCCAACACCCAGCCAGCTGTAGTGTAGAGCGACCCCAACATCCAGCCTGCTGTAGTGCGACCCCAACATCCAGCCTGCTGTAGTGTAGAGCGCCCCGAACACCCAGCCTGCTGTAGTGTAGAGCGTCCCCAACATCCAACCTGCAGTAGTGTAGAGCGCCCCCAACATCCAGCCTGCTGTAGTGTAGAGCGCCCCCAACATCCAACCTGCTGTGGTGTAGAGCGCCCCCAACACCCAGCCTGCTGTGGCGTAGAGCGCTCCCAACATCCAGCCTGCTTTAGTGTAGAGCGCCCCCAACATCCAGCCTGCTGTAGTGTAGAGCGTCCCCAACACCCAGCCAGCTGTAGTGTAGAGCGCCCCCAACATCCAGCCTGCTGTAGAGCGCCCCCAACATCCAGCCTGCTGTAGTGTAGAGCGCCCCCAACATCCAACCTGCTGTAGTGTAGAGCGCCCCCAACAGCCAACCTGCAGTAGTGTAGAGCGCCCCCAACACCCAGCCTGCTGTGGCGTAGAGCGCTCCCAACATCCAGCCTGCTTTAGTGTAGAGCGCCCCCAACATCCAGCCTGCTGTAGTGTAGAGCGTCCCCAACACCCAGCCAGCTGTAGTGTAGATCGCCCTCAACATCCAGCCTGGTGTAGAGCGCCCCCAACACCCAGCCTGATGTAGTGAAGAGCGCCCCCAACACCCAGCCTGATATAGAGCG
This sequence comes from Theodoxus fluviatilis, assembly GCA_034096865.1. Classification (NCBI taxonomy): domain Eukaryota; kingdom Metazoa; phylum Mollusca; class Gastropoda; order Cycloneritida; family Neritidae; genus Theodoxus; species Theodoxus fluviatilis. The sequence goes on from JAWQFJ010001005.1 coordinate 52,772, forward strand.
CCCGCAACACCCAGCCTGCTGTAGTGTAGAGCGCCCCCAACACCCAGCCTGATGTAGAGCGCCCCCAACACCCAGCCTGATGTAGAGCGCCCCCAACAACCAGCCTGATGTAGAGCGCCCCCAACACCCAGCCTGCTGTAGAGCGCCCTCAACATCCAGCCTGCTGTAGAGCGCCCCTAACACCCGGCCTGCTGTAGTGTAGAGCGCCCCCACATCCAGCCTGCTGTAGTGTAGAGCGCCCCCAACATCCAGCCATCTGTAGTGTAGAGCGCCCTCAACATCCAGCCTGCTGTAGAGCGCCCCCAACATCCAGCCTGCTGTAGAGCGCCCCCAACACCCAGCCTGCTGTAGTGTAGAGCGCTCCAAACATATAGCCTGCTGTAGAGCGCCCCCAACGCCCAGCCTGCTGTAGTGTAGAGCGCCCCCAACATCCAGCCTGCTGTAGTGTAGAGCGCCCCCAACATATAGCCTGCTGTAGAGCGCCCCCAACGCCCAGCCTGCTGTAGTGTAGAGCGCCCCCACATCCAGCCTGCTGTAGTGTAGAGCGCCCCCAACATCCAGCCTGCTGTAGAGCGCCCCCAACATCCAGCCTGCTGTAGAGCGCCCCCAACACCCAGCCTGCTGTAGTGTAGAGCGCTCCAAACATATAGCCTGCTGTAGAGCGCCCCCAACGCCCAGCCTGCTGTAGTGTAGAGCGCCCCCAACATCCAGCCTGCTGTAGTGTAGAGCGCCCCCAACATATAGCCTGCTGTAGAGCGCCCCCAACGCCCAGCCTGCTGTAGTGTAGAGCGCCCCCAACAACCAGCCTGCTGTAGTGTAGAGCGCCCCCACATTCAGCCTACTGTAGTGTAGAGCGCCCCCAACATCCAGCCTGCTGTAGTGTAGAGCGCTCCCAACACCCAGCCTGCTGTAGAGAGCCCCCAACATCCAGCCTGCTGTAGAGCGCCCCAACACCCAGCCTGCTGTAGAGCGCCCCCACTCCCGCGTCTTCCTCGTCTGCCGGGCTCTGTGTATGATGTAAGGGACGGGCCAGTTTTCTGTGTGTGCGTGTGCGCGTGTGCGCGTGCGTGTGTGTTTGTGTGTGTGCATGTTTGCGTATGTATGATGTGTGTGAGTGTGCGTGTACGTGTGCGCGCGTGTGTGTGCGTGTACGCGTGTGTGTGAGTGAGTGTGTGAGTGTGTGTGTGGTGTGTATGTGTGTGTGTGTGTGTGTGTGTGTGAATGTGTATGTGTGCGTGCGTGTGTCTGTGTGCCTGTGTGTGTGTGTGTGCGCGCGCGCGCACATATTGTTATGTGTGTGTGAGAGTGCACGTGCGTGCGTGTACATGTGTGTGTGTGTTTGTGTTTTTGCGCACACATATTGTTATGTGTGAGTGTGTGTGTGTGTGTGTGTGTGTGTGTGTGTGTGTGTGTGTGTGTGTGTGTGTGTGTGTGTGTGTGTGCGTGTGTGTGTGTGCGTGCATGCCTTCGTGACTGCGCATGTGTGTGTGTGTGTATGTACGTGCGTGTAAGTGTATGTGCGCGTTTGTTTGTGTGTGCGTGTGTTTGTGTGTTCGCGCGTGCGTATGTGTGCGTGCGAGTGTGTTTTGCGTAAGTTGGTGCGTGTTACAGTATTCCTATGTATGAGTGTGCATGTTTGCACCTGAGTGCTTCTCCGCGTTTCTGCGCTGATGAAGATACACATATGTCACGTCTCTACTTGTGTGCACGCGCATCTACCCCGTGCCTATATCAGTGCATGGGAGAATATTCTCAGTGTTTACCTATATTTCTGAAAGTTATCGGATTCAAGTTCATCTTTCGGAGAGAAGTATGTGTCAATAATTCCCCGGGAAGTCCACAGCTATTTGAAACAAAGCATACGTTTGCATCAAACTGTCCTTTTGAATGCAACTATCTGCATGTAAGGGAAATCAGCGCGGGAAAATGGAAAAAGTGCATTTCTGCCTACCTCTACGAATATACACGAGTTCAAACTAGTTGAACATCTTTATTATAAACAACATTAGCTACGCAAGTGTATATTTCGATTGTTAATGCCAACATGTCACTTTCCAGTTTTGAAACGGACGTCTTAAAATTACTTGCTTCGAGGTTTGAAAACAGCTAATCTACAAGGCAAGAGAGCAATTTGTCAAAACAGACCACAAGAGAAAGAAATCTGTGTTCTTTGCTCGCAGCCATAAGCACCGTCACGGCATACACACCTTTCCATTGCTTGGACTCAAGCAAACGAGTACATCTGAATCTAACAAACACTCAGGGGAAGAGTTCTCTCCCTTTCCCGGCAGGGGGCGCCCATGCGATGACATCTGCGCACGCGCCGCGAGTGTTCGCGCTCTTGTCACTTTGAGGCCAAATTCACCGTGAAGAGGTCAGCCACCCTGGCGGAATGAGACTTTATCGGCCAGAAAATGAAATTAATATAAAAGCGGTATAAAATTTCATTAGCAGGTATTGATATGATGAGAGACGAGCTGGGGCGAGGGAGAGAATCCGGGCGAGGGAAAGGACGAGGCCAAGGAGAGACGAATGTGGGCTGTCGTTGGGCGCATTTGGCGGGAGAAATAAATTTTCTACTCCAATGGACGCTCTCAATCGCCGTGTCGACCCACAACAACCCAGGGCTGGCCATTTAGCAATATTTCTTAATTTCATCCCGGCCCGCCTTTGTCCGTAGGGCGGGGTGACAGTGCGCGATTGCACGCGCATGGGTGGGTCAGAGAGGTTGGAGACGGGGACGGGGGAGGATGGAACGAAGGAAGAACTGTAGGCAAGAGAAGAAGAGTGTAGAGATGGCGGGGGAGGGAGGGAGGGAGGGAGGGAGGGAGGGAGGGAGGGAGGGAGGGAGGGAGGGAGGGAGGGAGGGAGGGAGGGAGGGAGGGAGGGAGAGTGAGTGAGTGAGTGAGTGAGAGAGAGAGAGAGAGAGAGAGAGAGAGAGAGAGAGAGAGAGAGATATGCAAATGATCAAAGCTGGTGGACGGACATTTCCCAATGCAAACCGAACATCCAGCAGGGGACAGTCAAAAACCGTTTCGGACCCCAAATGGCGTTCAAATCCCGACCCTCGAGTAGACAAGACGAAAAATGGTGTGACTGGTGCAACAACTGTATGTGCTGCCTACCCTTTCCCTGTGTTTCGCTTCTCTTCATTCTCAACCTTGGCAGCATCTGCCAGTTCCTGACTGAGGGTGGAGAGCGATGACAAGTCATGACCGTCCTTGTCATGCAAATCATTCGTTGGTACTGCCGACCCATCCCGGCAATGAGAACTCGGGCGACAGAGTAAAGGCAAGAAACATTCTTTCAATGACACAACTGCCTGCCTTCTCTTTCCAGGAACAGCCCCCCCCCCCCCCTTCCTTCCACTCCTTCTGTATCCCCCTCTCCTCCCTAGTTTAGTCCTCTCGAAGGGACAGTTGCCGATTGTTGTCCAAGAGAGCGGTGCGAAGAAGATCTAATCATGGAGAGGGAGAAAGCCATTCAGCGACGATAACCCTGACCTAATCGAAGCAAACGGCGAAAGAAAAGGCTGGCTGGGTGTCCCAGACACCGTCTGCACAGAACTGCCAACTTTTCATGGAACAGATACACTGTCTCTACCCCCCATCCCCCCACTTCACCCCAACCCCCATCCCTCTCCTCCCCCACGCCTGATCTTTTCACGTAGTTTTCCTCAGAGGTTCTCAAGACACTCTGTTTATTCTTCCACTGACTAGCTCTGCTGTGTACATATATTTGTGTCTTAACCTTATCATCATGGGGCATGAGGTTCTGTTGATGCAAGACTTCATCAATAATTTATCCGTTAAATATTTTAATAAAATACAAAACAAAACAAAATCTGCACAAATCCAATGAGTTGTCTACATTCTGCCTCCTCGGCCTAATTTAACTAAATTATTAACATACTGATTTCATCCCAACTTCGACTTCATAAAAACCTGTTCAATGCTTACTCCCATGTTGTGAAACAGCTTCGTTCAAAATACAGAGGAGTTCTTCATCGAATCAACACAAGAATTCTGTGACGAAACCTCTTCAGCAGAGGACGCTCAAGACGAGAGTGATTACATGGAGAGAATCAGACGCCTGGCTGGAAGAGGCTATGCATATTCATTGATTGGGCGTCCTTCATATCCCCCCCAGGGGCGGGCCAATGCGGAAAGCTCCATGGCCGTTTCAGCAGATGTCGAGCGTGAGCAGAGTTTCCATAGCGCTATCGCAGGGTGCTGTGAGACGAATGGAGCAGTATTTGTCGGTCGCGTTATTGCAGACCATGGCTGTTGTTCGCACCATCGCCCCCCTCCTCATTAATCAATGTCGGAAGCTCGTCCTTGATCACCAGCAAATTGGAGCTTCATTCTCGTGGAGAGGTGTTTGGAATCGCCGGGCATTGTAAGGTTGTCGGCCTCACCTACAGATAACCTGACTGATATTCTAATATATTGCTATTCAATCCACATGTATTACAAGTCTGCCGGTTCAAAATGAACTCACCGGTTGATGAACATTCCCAATAATGTACAAAACGTATTATCTCACCAAGCCAGGACATAATAATGATATTGGATTTCGCACAACATTGACAGAACGGAAAATTCTGCCGAACTAGATGCATTTGTACAAAAGTTTGATGAAAGCAATCTAGCGTCGTTTTCGGGCGCGTACGCATGAGCTTTGGGGTCATGAGGTGAAGGTGGGGTCGGGGGAGAGATAGAGAGAGGGG
>JAWQFJ010001005.1:60000-72500 GCA_034096865.1 Theodoxus fluviatilis
GTTGAGTCCCAGGGATTTTCTTTTCCATCTTTCAACTGCTACAACACTGACTTTATTTTATCATCACGAAGCAACAGTAACAAAGCACACTCGAACCTTATCTCTAGGAGTGTTGCCTTGACGTCCGCCACATTCTCTACATGCCATTCCGGCATATTGCAACCAACGTTTTCCATCAATTCCATAACCCTCACCCCCTCCCTCCCTCAGTTACTCCCCCTTCACCCTGAATACTGCCCTCACACCCCAAACACTCGAATCTGCCAAGTCCAGGTCTTAGCGATCTCTAATGAGTCCTAAGACTCCTAAGGCGGCAGGACGATAGACCGCCAGTCCCTTTCCAGCGCCAGAATCTCCACCACAAAGGCCGCCATGATAGCGACTTAAGGGACTAGAAAGCGGGCGGCATCTTCTAAAGAGCGAAGGGAGCGTGAGGACTTCCGGTCCACCAAGACGAGGCAAGCACGTGGGGCGGCAATGCCTGATGGGATAGGTCACGACAACACTTACCATGGGGACGCTGCACGAAGGTGTGTCTGTGTTTCTATATCTGTCGATGTCTACTGAGACGGTTTTTGCATGAAAAGCGTAGAAATTCTTCCCTTGAATCTTAAAACATTCGTATAACTTTTGATGAGATACAGCTTTGTTGAAAATGAGAATAATTTGCTTCCAAAGGTGATCTGCGCACCTACGAAACTAAATAAAGCATAGATGCTGCTTTGGCCGTTTTATAGCAGTATAATTGCTCCGTTAATAGAAATGCCCAATGGCATTACGAAATACAGAACATTTCCAGGTCTGAGACATAAGGAGTAGTTTCAAATTAACGTCTCGAGAGCCTTTGCTTGTCTTGTACTGCTACGGAAATAAAGTTATGCTTATGAAAAAGGATACACATGAGAAGCAGCAAAGTCGCCACATGCATAGATACCCTCACATCCTAGAATATACATTAAGAATTTACTTTACAGTTTTTACCATTTATTTCTGTATACCAAAGATATGTTTCTTCTTCTATGAACCGCTGAGGAAGCCGGCTAACAACACTAACTAAATAAAATTACTTTTTTTCCCCACTTGAACATTATTCGTTGTGGGACATCGAGCATGTCTGTATGACGTATAATTGTGCATGTTATATGAAAACATGCATATTACTATTTTCCTTCTCGTGAACTTTAGTATACCCAGGCATCAAAATCACAAAGTTTGCAAGGCAAATCCATCCGTACTTTCCAAACAGACAACATCCACAATCAAGCGTGGTCGTAACTGTCAAGGATCCAACGACGAGCGTAAGGCGCTGCAGAATGCTGAAGAGATACGGTCCAAAGAGGGGAAGCTCAACTTACCATATTTCAGCCCCAATGTTCACCAGTCTCTGACCCGACTTCGGAAAAAGCCATCCATTCCGTGTCAAGTGAGGTGCAAGGGGGTATTGCAACTCGTTCCATCAAAGCTAGTCTTCTTGGAGCTCACCTCCTCGCTTAGGCAAGCCAGGAAGTCTCGAGCCAGTCCCTCACCTCGGGCACTCTCTCTCCACTCTTGCCCATGCGGGAGCGATTCGCCATGTTTATTTATCAGACGCGATCTGGCGGACGGGAATCTGACGGTGGCGCGGACTTACAATAAGGCCAGACAGTCAAACGTTCGCACTTGTCCTCAAAGCCTTCCCAATCTCGCCTTTTCAAGGAATGGAATTTGGTCTTTTAAAAAGTTATTTGAATTTGGTTTAAAGCGTTGAAGCACGTGGAATAACAAAGATGTCTGCGTCGACTTCGAGGCTTAGAATTTTGATTATTGTTGTTATTCCATTTGTAAGATCCATTCGTTTGCTCTGTGGAGTGGGAGGGATTGTGTGTGTGTGTGTGTGTGTGCGTGCGTGCGTGCGTGCGTGCGTGCGTGCGTGCGTGTGTGCGTGTGCGTGTGCGTGTGAGTGTGCACGTTTAATTATGAAGGAGAAAACCTTCAGCAGACGACGAACATTACCTTCATCATCTCTCCCCACCCCCACCCCCCCATCCCCACCCCTCACCCCCCAAAAAAAGGCACTTGTAGGCAATGTTTCTTCTTTTTAGCTTGTCGCTTCCCTGAGCAATATGCACACAAAGTCCTACAATTGGTGTCGATCGAGATAAACTTGTACAACGTTGGACAGGGAGAGGGCGAGCCTTTGGAAGAAATGTTCGTGTAATCCCCGTCCTCGCACGGTCTATCAATGAAAGCCGCTTGCATTACAAGCCCCGCTCGAGGCGCCTCAGGCGACACGGAGGCGAGTCGCGGAGTATGGGCTTGGAGTGTTTGAAGGAAGAAAATCCTGTGTTTATATGAAAGCTTTTGCAAATAAAGGAAATACTTCGTTCGACAAAGGCTAGGAAGTCTTTTAACATTTCTTCATGAGAAAACGATGAAACAATACAGCAGCGTAGGTGTTCGCAAAGCGGACTCGAATGGGCGAAGAAAGAGGAAAAAGTAAATAATGAGGGGTGGGTGGGTGGGGGGGGGGGGGGGGGGGGGGCAAAATATATGACGTGTTTGCTACTAGAATCCATATGCATTCATAAACGTTCTGAACCGAATATATGCGCCACTGACAAACTATTTCAAAATAATGTTTTACGGAGGTATTTCCAAGCACACAATGATGAATCGTATGTGGGAAAAAATCTAAACCTCATTCGTGCATTAATAGAAATATTTTCACAAAATATTGTTTTCTTTCCGTGAAAAACTACATTAATTTGTTTTAAATCCACACCCTTTGCACAAGATCAAAGGAAAGTGTAGTTCCACATTGCAGCCGACCGACATGAAAACAAGGACGTGCACTCATGAGAAAATAAAAACACACCTTTTTAGATTATTATTCATCTCGCTGACGTATTTTCTCGGAGCATACAAGGAAATATGCTAGAATCTTCTCCTCCTCGACCAAGATCAAAACACACCATCTTTCAGGCAAGGAAAATCATCACTTGGGACCAAGCTGTATTCACATCTGGGATCGATCTCCAAGCTTCCCTGCCCGGTAGACGCCGCCCGATCAATGGAGTCTGTCACGTGATCACTCAAAATGGCGACTGCGGTGCATGCCGGGACGGGGATGGATGGGAGGGGACGACCTCCCTGCCCCGCTAACCGCCGCCATGCCAGTCCCATCCGGGCACTGGCAGGCAGAACGCGTCACGTGACAACAAGCATGCCTTCTGGCGGCCAGAGCAGCTCGACCGGAAGTGGCTGCTGAGGAGGCAAAGATGGCTCCACTCACTGAGAAAAAGTTCTACGGACGGGCAACCGGAGAGGGTGTACAGATTTATGTGACCGTTTTGTATTGTTGGATGGATTCTTCGCTTGGCCATGTGTTAATCTGCGATGCAGTTAAAACAGTTTTGCTGATTGCAATACGGAAAGTTTTAAAATGCATGAGTTCTGCTGATTATTAAAAAAACGATTCATATTTGGTTGCGTCTTTCTCTAACTGGTAAAGTTTAGTCACATTATATTATTGCATAATCTTTGAGATAAACTAGAATTCAATTATAATTATCTTATAAGGTTTTGTATTCCTCCCCTTTCCCATAGGCGTTCTGGTGCAGTGGTTACGCTGACTGGTGCGCGGAGAACAATTTAGGTAGAAAAGTTGTATCTTTCAGTAATCGAGTGCTGATCTTCTCACGACCTGCCAGAGACAGCCATGGAATTAATTCTTAATGTACTAGTACATGTTGTCATCATCACCGTCATCGCCGTCATCATCATCGTCATCATCACCATCATCACCATTGTCATCATCATCGTCACCGTCATCATCACCACCACCACCACCGTCATCGTCATCATCGTCATCGTCATCGCCGTCATCATCATCGTCATCATTATCATCATCATCGTCATCATCATCGTCACCGTCATCACCGTCATCACCGTCAGCATCACCACCACCACAACCACCACCGTCATCGTCATCGTCACCATCGTCGTCATCGTCACCATCATCATCATCATCATCATCATCATCATCATCATCATCATCATCATCATCATCATCACCACCACCACCACCACCACCACCACTATCTCATCATCATCATCATCATGATGAAATATGCATGTATGTATTTTCGCGGAGTTTTAACATTTATTCTGTGCATAGCGTATAATTAACAAAAACGGCAGTACCTATAATGCCTGCATCTCTTCAAGCCACAATTCCCCACAGCACATTCTTGAACTCTGCATTCAACATTTCACCCCCGATCGTTTACCTTCACACTCGCGGGACGCTACATCTTGATCGGCTCCCTTCGACCAGCTCCGTAAATCGACTCCGTCAACTCGATCTGCTCGGCAAACCCAAGATACACAGGGGATGAGGCCCTCGCCCATCCATTCCCTCTGCTCCGCTCGCCGTAACGCGCCAAGATAACAGTCTATAAACACATCCGCCAGCTCCTACCTCGTACACTTTGGACTAATCTACGAACATCGACCCGGACCCGGGTTGACGTACGAGCAGCGGGACAGACCCCGACCAAAATGTTTGCCTTGGGCCGGACCCATTGATCCAAGGTAGGCCCTGCACAGGCAGAACTGGGATACGAGATGCCGAGCCCATCTACCGTAGCAGGTGTTGCTAACGTATCTGGAACACGTGCCCGCACCAACGTTGCAAAAAGGAAAAGCCGTGTTTATGTAGTACGAGGAAAGTCAATGACACTCTTTGTGGTTTTCGACTGGACTGGAAAGGAGAGAGAGAGAGAAAGAGAGAGAGAAAGAGAGAGAGAGAGAGAGACAGAGAGAGAGAGAGAGAGAGAGCAGGAAGAGGGAGCCAATGAAGAAATGCAGTTAGATGTAATACTATGTAAATCTGCACTGTAAAAACCCCCCACTAAACTATATTTTTTAAGACTGTGAGAAAACTTCCCAGTTCAGCTGCGAAACCAAAACCTGAACGTCAAAACCACCTGTCGTCAAAACATTAAGCAATTAAATTAACCTTATAGCGTTAGAGCCGACCCAACCTCTCAACTCTAAGCTGAGATTGCAACCCATCCTACCTACCACAGTACAACAGTTGGCCATCAAATCTGAGGTGCATTTTTTGTGGAGATTGTGACACTTTTATCAGGAGGGCGGCAGTTGACTCCAGGTGGAGAGAGGGCTAAGGGGGAGGGGGGGGGGGGGGGGGGGGTAGGGGAGAAGCACTAGGCGAAACACTGTGTCCAGGCTCCCCTACCTGTCTGCACTGACCGGCTCTGTCCCTGTCACGCAGTCAGCTTTATTCGTCCTCCGCCAGCAACGTCAGGGCCGGGCAGTCCTCTCCCACGTGCTTGCGTGCCCTGCCCCTCTCCATGGCACAGCACTCCTAGGTCTGCCCCCTACCTCTTCCCTCCCCTTTCCTCCTCCCCAACTTTGGATCTCCATGGGCTGCTGCGAGTCTAGTAGTCTCGGAGATGCGCGCCTGCATATACTACAGTCATGTGGCACACACGTGCACGCACGCAAGAACACAGGTGCACCTTTGCCCACATACGACCACACACACTCACCTTTACAGGTGTTAAAATACATGCACGGGCTTAAACACACACATACACAAGTAGGCACAAATGCACATACCCCCAAATATGCACACACACTCACACTCAAATAAATACACATATCGGAACGTATGCACTAATTCCCTTGATACTGCCCCCTTGGCCAATCCATTTCTACAAGCTCCTCACTACGCTCTGCTCTCTCCTGTAGTGGCACATACCCTCTCTTCAACAGATCTTCTCCCCTTCCACCCTCCTTCTCTTCATCCCCCCTCCCTCTTACCCTTACCTAACTTGAGTACTCCCCTCATCTCCAAACTGACCCGGCGTTCCTCATTATACTTGTGGCTGCCACCTCACTTTCCCCCCCTCATCCTCTCAACTTCTCGTCTCCTCTCCTCACTGCCCATTCCTCCCTTCTCCTCACCCCTATCCCCCCTCCCAATCCCCATCCCAACACTCTCAATCCCCCCTCTCCCCCCCCCCCCACCCTAGCAGAGGGTCAGTTGCGCAGGTGTGCCCGCGTCAGTCAGGCTTTAGCGTCATCATAGGCCATTAAAGACACGCCGCGTTGCCCATCATCATGGCTTGGTGGGATAACGCCGTCTTGATGGCCTTTCATTGGGCCTTGGGCGTAAAGGAGCGATGGTAGAACGAGATGTCGCAGCGACGGCAGCAAGAAGCGGAAACTCCATTCCTGCCCCCTTGTCTTTCTCCCACCGGCCACGAAATATCCTGTTTGATTTTTGACGCGTGAATTTCGCCCCAAAGGCATATTGTAATTAAACACACACAGAGACGAGACCTAAACGATAGAATATTCATCAAATGTAGCAAGGAAAAGACTTCTTCAAAACTTTCTTGGTGGATCATTTAATTCGAATACAAATTCTGAGCGTATCTTAGTTTTTTTTATATAATTTAATCCACGATGATAGGGATTTCAGGGTCGTCGGTTTGCCTGCTAGGTCAAAACTTTCATGTCCACACCGACGCCATGACCATCCCGGAAATGAGAGGAAGGGCGGTTGGGGAGAGCCGTGGTTGCTGAGGTTGTAGCGGCAATAGTGCAAAGACATGATGTGGAGGTCATGATGGGAGGGCAGGAAGGACGGGATGGTCGCAAAGGGCGAGGATGTAGTGAATTCCAAGGCTGGATTGCGGGGTGGGTTGGTGTGGGAAGGAATAGGAAAACAACAATGATCAAGAGAAAGGAAACACAGACGGATTAAAGTGAAGAAAAGAGCGAGAAGCACAACTGAATGCGGTGGTGAAGAAATCAAAGCATTAAGAGACGCAGTGAGGGGGAGAGAGAGAGAGGCAAAAACCCACGCTCAGAGAACCCTTCCCAATGTTTCCGCGCCGATGCTGACATGAAATGTAGAGCGGAGCGTCGATGGCGGATTATCTGCCCCGAGACTCCATCAAGCAATCGTCTCCCCGGGCTTCGTAGCTTTGTGGCGGCCACCGAGGTAGGTGCGGGACAATGGCGGTCAGAATGAGCCTCCCAGCAAGATCTGTTTTATGTGGTCCCCATCGCCGCTCGGCCCACTAAGGGGGGTCTCTGGTGCTCCCTTTGACGAGCACCCTTGAAAAATATCTCCCCCCTGCCGTGACTTTAACTCGGAAAATCTCCTCCCGCGAGAAAGAGGCTTTTCAGGGGGCTGAATAGCTGCGACCCCGCCTGAGCTTTCTCGGCTCCCGACCGTGGCGCTCCTCAACGCCCAATTTGACTTGAGAAGGATTATTTTTATCAGACGCCGCGCAAAGGCTCCGCCTTTTGACTAGTCGCCTTTTGTTGTGTTCATCATCGCTCCAAAATAGCTGTTTAGATAGCAGGGTATCATCCTCGCAATGAAGAGAGATGGCCTCTCCCAGCCACTCCATCAGAGCGGGCTTGGCGCGGAATATGTCAGGAAGCCATGTTGTCTGCCTCTTGACTCCCCAGCGACATTTTTTATCGGATACGTTATGACTGGCATGAAGGAGACGTTGCCATGTGCCAGGGATGGAGAGAGGGGATGAAGGTTGAGGGATGAGGGTGAGGTGGGGTGGGGTGGGGTGGAGTGAGGTGGTGTGGGGTGGGATGAGGTGGGGTGGGGTGAGGTGGCGTGGGGTGGGGGTTGGGGTGAGGTGGGGTGGGGTGGTGTGGGGTAGGATGAGGTGGGGTGAGGTGAGTTGTCGTGGGGTGGGATTTGAGGTGAGGTGGGGTGGGGGGGTGAAGTTGCGTGGGGTTGGGTGGGGTGGGGTGGGGTGAGGTGGCGTGGGGTGGGGTGAAGTGGCGTGGGGTTGGGTGGGGTGGGGTGGGGTGAGGTGGCGTGGGGTGGGGGTTGGGGTGAGGTGGGGTGGGGTGAGGTGGGATGGGATGGGGTGGGGATGGGGGCTGGGGATGGCAGGGGGACGAGGAATTAGCAGAGAGAAGTATCCAGTTGATGAGTGAGGGAGATTGAGAGGTGGTGACGCAGAGCGATGGATACAGTTTGTAATGACAACAGTTCTTATCACTCCTTATTGTGGGACTTCAGGCCATGGAACGGTGAACTGGTGGGTGGGTGGGTGGAATAATGGATGGATGTATGGATGGATGGAGGAATAGATGGATTGATGGAAGGGTGGGTGGGTGGGTGGAATAATGGATGGATGTATGGATGGATGGAGGAATAGATGGATGGATGGACGGGTGGGTGGGTGGATGGACGGGTGGGTGGGTGGATGGACCGGTGGGTCGGTGGAAGGATGGATCGATGGATGGATGGATGGACGGATGGATGGATGGGTGGATTGGTGTATGGATGGATGGATGGATGGATGGATGGATGGGTGGGTGGATGTCTGGATGGACGGGTGGGTGGGTGGGTGGATGAGTGTGTGGATGGATGGATGGATGATGAATGGATGGATGGACGGGTAGATGTGTGGATGAATGGATAGATTGTTGGATGGATGGATGAAATGACGGATATATGGGTGAGTGGGCGGGTGGATAAATGGACGGATGGTTGGATGAATGATGAGGCAAAGGGACGCACAGACAAAGTAAACGCTTCCGTATGATCGAGCTGAAGTACTCATTCGTAAAAAATAAAACACAACCAAAAAAAAGACTGTTCCTCCGCAATATTTATGATTGGTGCACGACAATGGCCACCCTCTTCCTCCGAAATTAATATTTACACAGCGTCCCCACCAAACAACAACTCGACTCGAACTGAAAAAAAAGTGAGGATTTCATCCCTGGCTAAGTCGGCGTCCACTACAGCCACCTCCACCCCCAGCAACCTAACGAGCCATCACAAAATCAAATTATTCGTCTGGAAACGGAGCTAGGTAAAAGGTTATCTCCCTTCCCAGGATGCGAGCGCCCTCTGGCGGAGGGGAGTTAGAAATTACAAACCAGGTTTGGGGACTCGCTCATTTGGGGGGCGGTTTCCACAAGGGTTCGGGGTGTGGCCTTCTTTCCCCGACTCCGGCAAGCCGACACGCCAGCCATTAATTAACGTTGCTGTTAACGAGCTGCCACTTGTCCCGTGGTACCAGCAGGTGGCTCGTAGCGGTTACCTCCCTTGAGAAAAGTTCCCTGCGCCCGCCATCTTGCTGGGGCCAGTCCATCGCGTCGTAATGGAGAATTTATTGGCGGGCGGGCGAGCGGGCGGGCGGGCGACGAGAGACAAAAGTCCGATGCTACGGCCATTGGAGCAAAGGCGATCGCTATCGATGGGCGGCAACACTAATAGTCCGTGTGTAACTCCATTGAGAGCAGTCCGAGCGTGCCAATCGCATGAGCTACAGTGTCACTACCAATGAATCGAAGCCTTCACGGAGAAGGCGTGCTTGGTTGGCTGCGACAAAACCCACGTGGTGGATGGATATGCCTTAATGCCCGAGTTATCGCCGGCGCTGCACTGGGTAATTATGGTGGGGTCTGGATCATACAAAGGCAGAAATAACGATCAAAGCAGTGATCCTATGGAACAAGTCTCACTCTAATGGGACGTGCTGACGATTATTGCCTCTACCTGAGACGCAGGGCTTACGGTGTGGATTTGCTTTGATTCGCCGTACAAAGTATCAAAACAGAGTCTTGTTCATCACTAATGTGATTGCATTGCATTAGAAATAATGCTGTGAAAGTCAATTAATCGGTTATCATTACTGACATTGCGCTTTGTGATGGATAGTGGTGCGAAACTCAATGATTCGTACATTTTGTTCAGGAGTCTCTTCGATGTTTACTCGTGGAAACTGAACGGATAGACAGGGAGAGAGCGAGCGAGACACACACACACACACACAGATAGAGAGAAAGAGAACAGAGAGAGGAGAGAGAGATAGATAGATATATATATATATAGAACACAGAGAGAGAGAGAGAGAAACAGTGATAGAGAGAAAGAGAGAGACAGAGTGTTAGAGAGAAAGAGAGAAAGAGAGATAGAGATAGAGAGAGGTAGAGAGAGAGAGATAGAGAGAACATAAACTGAACGCTGAGGCAATCAAGATAAGTGTACAGTAGCGCAAACGAAAAAAATGTAGTAAAAAGCAATGACAAAGTCTACGTCTATCTGTAATATTTTCCTCTTGATAAGAATCAAATGAAAGGCTCAGTTTTCAATTACGAAAATACGACGGCGATGACGATGATGATGTCAACGACGACGACGAAGACGACGAGTATAGGAGTATTGTGGGTGGCATAAATCTGTAACAAGACTCTCCTCTTTTCGTCGTGTTGGCTTCTTGTTGACGCCTCGAAAATGACTGCTCCCCCACCGCGTAGCCTCAGTCAAGACGTGCAAATGGCGGAAGGGCCGGTGAGACTTTCAATCAAAAACTCTTCACGGACCGCTGTATATCATAAAGTAATGATTCAGCCGCATCGAGCCGCTTGAGCGATTTCACAACGCCGGGGCTAGAGCCGTTTGCGATTCACTGAAAACGGATCAACTCTCGCTGAGTTCTCGCTGCGAGGCGAGATTGCCTGGCACAAAACAGGAAATTCACCTCAAAGCGGGAGGACGAGGACGAGCACCAAGACGAGCACTAAAAATCAGCAACAATGGAAACGACAGCGGAGCGGAGTCGACGAGAAAATAGACTGAAAGATGAAAAAGACTACGCGAGACCCAACAAAAGCAATGTGAGCTATGGGATCGGAGGTTAGCGGTAGGGGTGTGTGTGTGTGTGGAATAGGTGGGAAATGATGAGAGAATATGAAAGAGAAGAGAGAGGAGAACAGAAGTTTACCCTGAGGAGATATATAAATCGAGTCGCACATCTTACATTCCTTTGTGAATAACAAAGGTGGGTTCATTGTGAGAGTAGGAAGTTAAGTGCTTCATGTAAACGACCAACACGCAGAATGAAGGGGAGATTGCTGTTGTACGAGTCAGTGACAGAGTTGAAGGTGTCAAGATGCTCAAGAAATCATACACATTCTTGAAAAAGGAAGTCTCTAACTTTCTGTCTCACAATAACATGTCACGCAATCTTGCATTTTGTAGATGTTTCGATTTAATATTTTTTTTCCGGAAGTGGTACCCGTTTCAAAAGTATGTTACGACTGCCAACGCGCGCTTAAACAATCTTCAGAAACAGGTTTTGAAAGTGTTCTAAAGGAGACCAACTGACTATTATGAAAAAAGTTGCGGTCCTAAAAACAAACCCAATAAAGACATTTCATTCAAAATTAATCCTCGTCAGGACCTTGCACGAACGAACACAAAATTCACTCATCACACTTTAAACATTCAAGTGATGCAGTTACGTAGATTTATTCGTTTATCAACTTCAGAAACCCACACTAAAACCAGAAACAGAACTTACGAAACACACACAGCAGTAAAAGTTTGATTCACTTTTCAAGCTTCGTCCTAGCTAGTGATAAAGACAATGCAAATTCAAAAAAGAAATCTCTTTACACACAGGCATGCACGGACGCATGCAAGCGCACAAAAACACGCGCCATAGCGCATTCACACGCATACACAAACGAGTGAATACGCTTGCAACACACACACACACACACACACACATTGCATGCATAATTTTCACACGTGAATACACACATGCAAAAACGCACATGCCCGCGCATACACTCACGCATACACGTAAATATACGCATACACATGCACACATATCCGCTCGCGTGCACACTTATACGCACACACTCACACACACATGCGCGTGTGCACGCCCTCACACACACGCATACATCNNNAGGTCAACCAAACTGGTATCAAAAGATAGGGCTTGCTTTGACCTATATACCACTTGTAGCTAAGGTCGCCATTCTCAATAACGTGGGAGAAAATTGGGAAAATGTGAAAAATGACTGTTTTTGAGACCACATTTATGGCTCCTGTGACCTTGACCTTGAAGCAAGGTCAAGTCACTATGTATGTTTTTTGAGGCCTTGTCATCATACACCATCATGCCACATTTGGTGTTGATAGACTTAATAGTCTCCGAGAAAAATCCAACGTTTAAGTTTTTTACGGACGGACGGACGGACGACACGGCTCAGTACATACTCACTTTTGCTTCGCATGTGAGTCAAAAACCAGAATGGCGTACAAGTTCCTCCTACATGACAAAACCCTCCATTCATCCCGTCCAACTGCCTCCAGCGAGTTTGCTGGTTCGCTGCAAGAGAAATTCCTCACGTATCTGCGCCAGAATCTGTGACACACATGTGGCCGTCCTTCGATTCAGTTTTCAGCGTGGCGCGGTGTGTATGCAAACACACATGTGCAGCGTCAGTAAAGCAAAACTATGGAGAAGTATCGCTACAAGACCTCGCTGCACCTAAGAAAACAACCTACCTGGATTCGACGCCATTTTAACAAAGGACGGTAATCGAGACTCGGTTTTTCTGTGTGTGTTTTTTTTTTTTGCAGCTCCCTCCTCCCCCCTACTGTTTCTCTGATGGGTAATTATCTCCCCTGCTTCCAATCTGCC
>JAWQFJ010001005.1:77500-80000 GCA_034096865.1 Theodoxus fluviatilis
TATATCCGCTCTACTCATCTGGCACACCATTTTCCTCTATTAGCAACACAACAAGCACCTCAGAGGCATATGTAATTTCTTAGTTTAAAAATTTATCTCTCGCCCTATTCTCATTTCGCATCAGTGCTGTAAACACCTCCCTCAATGGTGCCCACCACCCACCCGTAATGTGATGAAATTGCGATAATACACTATACAGTCTTGCATTCTTCAAACCCGAGTGATACGTACATTCTATTGAAATGCTGCGTACTGGGCGATGATAGAATCTGTCTTGACATGATATCGAACAAGAGGAATGATGGAGACGCCAAGTGCTGTTGTTACTGATCTAGTTGTTTAGTTGTTACCGTTAATACCTGTGTTGTCGTTGTTGTCGTCTCTGTCGTTGTCGTTTCTGTCGTTGTCGTTGCTGTAGTGATGATGATGATGATGATGGTGATGATGATGATGATGATGATGATGATGATGATGATGATGATGATGATGATGATGATGATGATGATGGTGGTGGTGGTGGTGGTGGTGGTGGTGGTGGTGGTGGTGGTGGTGGTGGTCGTGGTGGTCGTGGTGGTGGTGGTGGTGGTGGTGGGTGGGTGGGTGGAGGTAGTGGTGGGTGGGCGGTGCCGGTGGTTTATGGGTGGTGAAGGTGGTATGTAGGTGGTGGTTGTGGTGATGGTGGTTGATGGGTGGTAGTGGAAGTGGTGGGTGGTGGAAGTGGTGAATGGTGGGTGGGTGGTGGTGGTGGTGGGTGGTGGTGGTCGGTGGTGCCATGGAGGGTTATGAAAGATATGGCGAGGTCGTGATGATTGCGACTACGACAAATAACCAAGACAACGACGACGACGATTATGACAGCTGCTAGTACAGTAATGATGAAGACTAAGTCGGCGACAATGTTTATTACATCAAGGACAAGTCAGTGACGAAATGGATGACGGTGCCACCTAAAGCCTTCACAACTACTCTCGCAATATACTAAGTATGTGCTTGGAAGCGCATTTTCCCGCTATTGATGAAATGGCAATAGAAATAGAATAAACGAATCAACTATATAAACAATGACGTTTTACGGCCTATAAGCTTCTGTAGGCTATTTAAGGCCCTTGATTACGCAACATCACTAGAGCAGATGACAGTAAGAGCAGTCACCATTTCCCTAGTTATTCGCTTCCTACCACTTCCTTATATAGGGAGACGCGAAGGGTTAGTTCTTATAGAACCCCACAAAAAGACCAACAGTTATAAACTACATTATATCGTTTCACATCCACATCGAAAGCTTCTCTTATGCCTGCAGACGAGTCACGCTCAACGGACACTGAGCAGCTAGACATGCGACAAGACAAGACAAGTGATTCATCTCAGCGACGGTATTTTCTGTGTACCATTACGTCTCTCTCTCTCAAGCGGTCGCTCTGTCGCCTTTGCACACTGCTCAGCAGCCTAAGTCATTCAGGCTTTATGGGTCTTATGACAAAGAGCATTTTTGCGAGGTGAGCTATGGGTGGAAGCATTCCCCAGCAGGCAGTAGCAGTGCGCTGACGAATCCTGTAGACTTCTGTCTCTACGTGTCCACCTCGGCCTGACGTAAGAGGCGTGACTAAGGAACGCAGAATTTTGCACATGCGATGTGGGGTGACAATGCGTATGAACTGTGGGAGGTAGAATAAAAGGGTGAGTTTGTTGTACATTTATGGGTGCAGTGTGTGTGCGTGTGCGTGAGGGAGGTAGGGAGAGAGAGAGAGAGAGAGAGGGAGAGAGAGAGAGGGAGAGAGAGGGAGAGAGAGAGAGAGAGAGAGAGAGAGAGAGAGAGACATAGACAGAGACAGAGACAGAGACAGAGACAAAGAGAGAGACATAGACAGAGACAGAGACAGAGACAGAGACAAAGACAGAGAGAGACAGAGACACAGAGTGACACAGACACATAGAGTGACAGAGACACATAAGAGAGACAGAGACACAGAGAGACAGAGACACATAGAGAGACAGAGGCAGGTAGGCAGGCAGGCAGGCAATTCGTGTGTGTGTGTGTGTGTGTGTGTGTGTGAGAGAGAGAGAGAGAGAGAGAGAGGGAGAGAGAGAACATGTGTGCATGTGTGTTGAGTGGATGTATATGTATGCGAGTACAAGGATGTTCGCGTTTGCAACGCTAGCAGACTTCCATGAATACACCGAATGATGCAATTGCATTTCCCACGTGCGAAAAGGAAATATCTCCCTCAGTTGATGTTCGTTCTACCATGAACCCGTCAGGAATCATCTTCGTTGAACATAGCTTCAGTGTAGCTCTAAAATATTCTGTTAGTTGTCTGTGAAACATGTATATGAAAAATAGCTTATGTACAAAGGGCAGCGGTGAATATCCAGCACAGCTTATCAGTGCCGAGGAAATGCATTAATTGTCGACGAGACGCAAAAGGCAACAACATTTCTCTTATACGGTCAAGAAAAACTACACAAATTGAGAGTTCCACTACAGAAAATTAACAATGAA
>JAWQFJ010001005.1:85000-102500 GCA_034096865.1 Theodoxus fluviatilis
CCCTTCCTTCTCTCTCTCTCTCCCTCCATTTTCTAATCCACGTCTCTAAACAAATGTTATTGCACAGCACATGGAAAAAACGGACCAATGTTTCCCCCTTGACTTTTGTAATCTTCATATTATTGGTGTCATTTGAGCAGATCCCAGAGGGAAAGTACGGCAGAGCATTCGAGCGGAATGGCAACACTGAGAAAAATCGGGGTCATAAAACCGCGTAGATACATACTTCATTGACAGGCGGGGGGAAGCAAATCGGACAGCGGATATGTACCGCCATGTCAGCAGACTGCAGAACCCCACAATAACATCAGCAAAGCGCAGTGAAAAGCCCGTAATATCTCATTGACACCTCGCACACTCAACCTGGGCACGCACAATTCCTTTCCAGCCTACGCCTAAACTCGGAGGAGTTCCGACCATTACGCGCCGGGCGATTGCCCCAACCTGCCATTCAAACTGCAACTTGTTGATTCAAAGATGGCGCCCTTTTCCACCGGGCGCTAAGGGCGAGGCTCTATATGCAGCTCACAGACACCAAGAACTGAGGTCCCATTCTCCCTGCCAGTAAACAACGAGCGGCGTTCGCGGACCCCAACAGCCTTCTCGTTTCTGCCGATTATGGTTGGGTCGACATGTTTCCTGGAGCAGACTTAATGGCTCAGGCGAGCGGAGATCTGCAAAGCGGCAAGGAAGTGTGTCCACCGTTCACTGGGGCTTGTGTAGTGCGACCCAGAGCTGACTGTTGCCGGAGAGGAGAGCGCGCGAGGAAGCGTTTACTATTGCTGGGAGAGGCGAGGTAAACCCTTTAAGAGACGAGATCCCCTGTCTGCACTCAGCCCCCGAGATAACTGCCTAACAGGGATGAGCGAGAGAAAGGCTGCCAAGGAGGGCTGCCTGGTTTATGGGCCCAGGTATTGATTGGATTGTTCAAGATGGCAACTTCACGGATAGGCAGGCTCGACCCCGGGGTGACTGCTACGTCCCCCCCCCCCCCCCCCCCCCCAATAAAGCCTAACTCCCACGTCTTCTTTCTTGAACCCGTTGGCAGAGAGGGGGAGTGGGTGTGAGTTTAGATCTCTCTCTCTCTCGCTCTCTCTCTCACTCTCTCTCTCTCTCTCGCTCGCTCTCTCTCTCTCTCGCTCTCTCTCTCTCTCGCTCTCTCTCTCTCTCTCGCTCTCTCTCTCTCGCCTCTCGCTCTCTCTCTCTCTCTCTCTCTCTCTCTCTCTCTCTCTCTCTCTCTCTCTCTCTCTCTCTCTTGCTCTCTCTCTCTCTCGCTCTCTCTCTCTCTCTCGCTCTCTCTCTCTCGCTCTCTCTCGCTCTCTCTCTCTCTCTCTCTCTCTCTCTCTCTCTCTCTGGCCAATGGCCTACACAATAAACTGTTTTGTTTGTTGCGCGTGAGTGTGTGTGTGTATGAGGCGGAGGGAGGGAGGGGGAGCGAAAGAGGGGTGGAGTGAGCGAGAGAGGGAGAAAGATAAAGGGAGAGAGAGAGAGAGAGAGAGAGAGAGAGAGAGAGAGAGAGAGAGAGAGAGAGAGAGAGAGAGAGAGAGACGTGCTCTGACGTGTGACTGCGATCAATAATTTCTCACATAAATGCGTGCATGCACGCACGCGCGCGCGCACACACAAAAATGCGCTCGCTGGTGTTTTTGCTATTGTAACTTGTAGTTACAAGAGATCAGAGTAGTATCAACAGCAGGAGTCTTTGCTATAATGCATGCAGTATATTCCATGTTGATTTTTCTACCCAAAATGTAGAACTTTGTTTCATTGAAGAAAGCTAAGCTCGCGTCCTCAAACATGAAAACACATAAAACCACAAAAAATGCACGGAAAACTTGGAAACATTCGCTTCACTATACACTGCGTTGAAACATCTGCTGTTCGGCAGAAAAATACCCGACGTTGGCAAAAGAAGATCATCCAACCCTATCGCATTACACGATCACCCGGCAATCGATCTCTATGCGAAAAGGTTTCCGTCGACAGGACCACATTCAAGATAAACCAGGTTTAGTGGAGAGGAAAGTCTCGGTGACGTGTTATCCACGTTGCTTTCACGTCGTATTGATCCGCGGCCCTGATCAGTAGGGTCACTGCCAGGAGTCGAGATAAACTAAAGGACAGACACATTTTCCCCTTACACCGTTTTCAGGCCAGAGCCTGCGGAGAGATTTCACATGTGTCACCTCGAATAGGGACGTTATATTCTTGTAGACGAGTTGGTAAATTTGCCTACTCGCCTATTTACCATAGAGAAATGCTTTAACGCAAATACAATTTATTCGACAATTTAAAGACTGGATTCTACGAGAAGAGTTCACATGGGTTACATCGACTAGGGATATTATATTGATATAGGCGAGCCTTTAATTTAACTTCAATCGAGTATCAATCAGTGAGGAATGCATTAAAGCAAATAAGTTTAATATACCAATTAAGATATTATATTGACAAACATTTCTACTGAACTAGTAAAGTCTTCCTCTAGCACAGAATGTAATGATCAGAGTGAGACATGCATAATAAACTATTTTGTTTCAACTCAAATTTCCTTCCGCACAACACATTCAATGGTGGAGTTCTACATATAGGACTTTCCGTATGTTGAGGGTGTCAGGTATTAACACTCGCAAAGACATGAGTACACTGAACTTTTATTTCCTTTATTGCATTGTTCCTAATTTGAGGCTACTTTTTCCTGGAGTCCCAACAACTACTCCTTCACCAGTACATGCAGGATGTCTTCAAAAAATATAAAGTATTTTTTATGTGTATTTCATCTTATTAAATTATAAGCGAAAAACTTAATGTGTTGAATTTGCTACCATCAAGTCTGCTGTATTATACATATGAGTGGGTTTGATTTGTAAAATCACTTGGCTGTCTATCGATATGCATAGGAAAAAATCTGAGTGATTTTAACTAATAACACAGCTACTCCTTTTTCTCATCTGCATCTTCCTCTCATTGAATTTAATTTATATATTGTAAATAATTTTTTAATCATCTATATAAACGATTAATATTAGTATTACAGAAAAAATGTCGAATTTTTTAAATACTGAATTACTGAGAGGTGACAATATTTTTCTTTGACATTTTAGCGGATCCTATGGGGGGGAAAAATGACATTACTGAGGTTTGAATGAAATATACCCGACGGAGAGCGCTCTGGAAAATCTACGTTTAGAAGTTAAACCATGGATAACTGGAAGTCATATTCAGCGAGAAATCAATTTGATGCGTGATAGGAGGGAAGAGTAATTGACTGGGAGAAATCCATGTTCACACATCTGCAGGCTTGAAGAGATTACGGCCTCGTACGCTGGTGAGAGGGCAACATGGTCTTATCTGCACGAGCATGGGGGACTATGGAACGTTGAGCCTCGTGCTCATTCCTAACGCTATACCCTTCTTTCGTTCTGCTGCTGGGCTTTCAACAGCGACTCTTTAATAGCTACAAAGCCCGTTTACCCAACAGCTCTCACTATTCAGTTGATCCTCAAGTCACGTACTGCAGCACATGTGTCTCTTGATGTGTCAGCTTAACGACATATGCTCTCACAGGATTTTATAAGTGAATCGCAGCTCTACAAGGAAACGTTTCATTCTCGTACCTTGGAAATCCAGCAGTATGTGTTCATTCGATTCTCCCCACCCCCCACCTTCAAAAAAGAGAAATGGAAAAATTTACTCTCCCTGCCAGCAGAGTCAGACCTGTACTCAAATCACCAGATTTTCCCTTCCAATAGAGATGGAAAGCAGCAAGTATATACAGGAAACCGAAGAGAAGGAAAACTATATGAGAAAAATGTTGGAGACTGAGGGAAGGATGAAGGGGCTTTGATTCCTGTCGAATGTGTGTGTGTGTGTGTGTGTGTGCATATGCGTGTGTGTGTGTGTGTGTGTGCGTGTGTATGCGTGTGTGCGTGGTGTGTGCGTGAATGTGCGAGAGAAAGAATATTAGATATGTGTGTGCGTATCTATATTGTTCTTAGCTATTCCCTATAATAGCGATAATTTTTTCATAGGCATTCTCCACATCTCACACGTAATCTGCTTAACCATGTAAATCTGGTGAAGGCAACAAAATATAACCTATCCATTCACGGCAATTCATCCTGGTACCAACAAGAATTTAGAAATATATCCTGCTTTGAGATGGCATAGAATGAGCCTCCTAAAGTGGTTCAAAGCAATAGCGCATCACTGACAATCAGGAGTGATGCTCTGAATACAACACGAGCGCATCATTGGATACCATGAATAATTATTTGACTTTCTAAAAATACAGTTCTGCAGAGCAATAGACAACGACACAAAACCCCTCACTTTGATGAAGCCTACTGCACCTTTCCTCATTTGATTTCAACAAAAGCATTGCACTTCTCTTTTCCTCACTGCCCGTAATACGAGAGAGAGAGAGAGAGAGAGAGAGAGAGAGAGAGAGAGGCAGACAGACAGACAGACAGACAGAGAGAAGGGGAGAGAAAGAGATAGAGACAGAAAGAGAGAGAGAGAGAGAGGAGGGCAGAGAGAGAGAGAGAGAGAGAGAGAGAGAGAGAGAGAGAGAGAGACAGAGAGAGAGAGAGAGACTGAGAGGAGGGAGGGAGAGAGAGACCGAGACAGAGGAGGGAGAGAGAGACAGAGACAGAGGAGGGAGAGAGAGACAGAGACAGAGACTGAGAGGAGGGAGAGTGAGAGAGACAGAGAGAAAGAGAAACAGAGAGAGAGACAGAGAGAGAAACAGAGAGAGAAACAGAGAGAGAGAAACAGAGAGAGAGAGAAACAGAGAGAGAGAGAAACAGAGAGAGAGAGAGAGAGAGAGAAACAGAGAGAGTTTGTGGCTGAAGACCAATCTACTATGTCTATTATGAAATCAGTTTGTCCACCACTTGTTCTGGCTGCATTCCTCAATCTTATATCCTGGCTCCTCTCTCTCTCTCTCTGTCTCTCTCTCTCTCTCTCTCTCTCTCTCTCTCTCTCTCTCTCTCTCACCCACACACACACACACACAAACACAGAGAGAGAGAGAGAGAGAGAGAGAGAGAGAGCGAATATTCGTGCCTGCGTTTATGTGCACGCGTGTTATTGTGTGCCTGTCTGCGTGTCTGCTTGGCAATATGTCTGTCTCATTGCCCTCTGTCTCCTCCACTGCACTCATGCTTTTTCTCTCCACAAAACACCTTAGCAGCAACATCTCTAGGTTTCAGCAGTTCCTTGTAGCGGCTATCCACAAAACACAGGAGACTAATGAAATAGTATCCATTACAGACGTGTGGGAAAATCGATGGACAACAGGGACCTCTAAAAGTGGCGACCGTTGTCGGATGCACAGACAGGTACATCTGTTCTGCAGTCAATAGGTTGTTTTTGCACGCCGGCTGACGCACTGTGCACGTCGCCTGTTCGATTTTTTTACGGTCATAAGCGCACACACAAAGGCAGAATGTTCATGTAGGGAGGCGGAGGTCCCATCTGCAGCACGTGTCAATGTACAGTGTTCTCACACGCTGCCGTCACTGCGGCAACGCGCCCAAGCATAAAACAAATAGGTAGTATGGATTTTCAGACTTTTACCACTCAACGCGACCAGGGGAGGCAGTACGTAATTACGATGTTAGATTAAGTCGACTGATATTTTGACGTCTATTTTGATGTCGTCCACCCATGCCATTTGCTTTGGCTATCCTCCTCCTCCTCCTCCTCCTCCTCCTCCTCCTCCTCCTCCTCCTCCTCCTCCTCCTCCTCCTCCTCCTCCTCCTCTTCCTCCTCCTCGCTGCTGTTATCTAGATAAATGCAAGATTTGAATTTACAGATGGAATAACGGATGTATCAGGAGATGATCAGCTTTTGATCATGAAAATGATTGCGACGCATGAGAAAGCAAGCACAAAGCAAGAAATGTGAAATTGCTGCTTTCAGCTATAACATGCTCAAGATTGCAACAACAAGATCAACATATACTGGTCTTAAAAGACAAAGCAATTAGGCACACAATGACAAGTAGACATGCATGCAGTGACAAATGAACACAAAAGTGTATACAGTCAGAGGACGGCGACTGAGGGACAGTGATGTGAGAGACAACACTTTCACATATGCTCTGTTTCTCCATCTCTCTCTCTATCTCTGTCTCTCTTTCTGTCTTTTTCTGTCTATCTCTGTTTCTCTTTCTGTCTATCTCTGCCTCTCTTTCTCTGTCTCTCTTTGTCTGTCTCTGTCTCTGTCTCTGTCTCTCTGTCTCTCTCTGTCTCTCTCTATGTCTGTCTCTGTCTCTCTCTCTCTTTCTGTCTCCTGTCTGTCTGTCTCTCTCTCTCACCCTCTCTCTCTCTCTCTCTCTCTCTCTCTCTCTCTCTCTCCTCTCTCCGTCTCCGTCTGTCTGTCTCCGTCTCTGTCTCTCTCATCAAGCGCACACACACACACACACACACACACACACACACACACACACACTCATCATCATCATCATCATCATCATCATCATCACCATCATCATCATCATCATCATCATCATCATCAACATCATCATCATCATCACTGCTATCTATTTCACTTCTTATACCCCCTCCCTTCTCCACTAGCTCCTCTCTGTACCCAAAAGTCCACCTGCTCCCTCAAACCCCGTTAGAAGGTAAAAAAGGGTGACACACCTGAGCAGAGCTCACCTGTGGGTCGCCAGCTCTGAGGCAGGACCCCGGGCCAGTAGATGGGTGGCCGGCCTGGAAGCTCAGCCAACTTGGGGAAGCGAATCTGGGAGCCTAGGTACATGTTGGGGTTGATGCGTGAAAGACCCAGGGACGTCGCGAGGATGGGGCGTCCCAGGATGTCGTTAATTCCGTGGGGCGTGGAGTTGGCGGAGAAGGCCTTGAGCGAGTTCTGTTGGTAGTCCGCTTGGGACATGTGTGAGGACGGGAACTTCATCTCTGTCAGGTTGTGCAGAGCCGCTAGGGGCGGGGAGCTGAGCACGAAGGCGCTCTGGCGGCTGGTGGCCCCGGCGTGCTCCATGGCGCCCATGCCGTTGGAGTTCATGTTGAGCAGGGAGGCCACCGAGGGGTTTGTCTGGTAGCCACCCCCTGCCCCCGCCCCATCTCCAGAGCAGTAGTCCAGCATGGCGGCCAGGTCGAAGCCCGAGGTGTCTCCCAGGTCACCCCCGTTGGCTACGGGGGGATCCACCGTGCGCGAGCTTTGCGCGTGCAAGGGCGCGGGGTTCCCGTGGACTGAGGTGGGGGGGAGGCGAGGAAAGCCCGTTTCGCGCTGGGGTCGGGGCCACCCCTCCTGGTCGCGCGCGGGGTTCAGGGTCTGCCTGTGATCCAATGCTCTATAGGGGTGGGACGGTGGCCCTGGGAAGAAGCATTGGGGCGAGGGCTGCAGCGTGGCGGGCAGGCCGCGCTTCTGGACGGCTGCGGCCACCTTGAAGGGCGTCTGGGCGTCTGGGAAAGGCCCTGGACTGGGGCTGGCCCAGTGGTCCTCCTGGGTAGGCAGGGCTGCGGCGCTGTCCCGGGGGCTCGGGGCCTGGGGGTCCCGCGCCAGGGAGACGAGGGAGTAGATGGTGGGCAGACTGATGGTGGAGTCTGGGCAGCGTCTTCAGCGCCTTGAGCCGCAGCGGCCAAGACAGCTGATGTTGTCGTCGTCAAGGTACCTGGATTGGAAAGCAATGGTCAGTGATACTCTGTTCTTTTGAATAGGAAGTGGATCCTCTTCACAGGCATACATGAAGATGGATTGCAGAATAAACGTAATAAACACATTGTTGACATTAAACTTCAATGGGCATACAGAATTGCTTTCTCAACTGCATCAATGGTATTCGACTGCTGTTTACACCACACAATTGTCACTCGAAATCGCCACTGCAAATGTAACCGCCAGCCACTCTCGATACGGAAAGCATTTAAAGAGAAGCCAAAGCAGTCAGTGACTTACGCTTCAAGCCGCGGGGGGGAAGCACCCGTGATTTCCGTGTTCCTGCAGAGTACGATCCGTGTCACAGCGGACCGTGGCGATCTCGACAGTGGCAAGTCAGCGGTGGTGCTAGTCTCACTGCGAGGCACGCTGCAACAGCTGCAAGGAGGGGCGGTGGACGAGTAGAGGTAGGCTCATTTTGCACCTTCACATCACAGAGGCGACGAAGCGTGGTGGAGCAGGCTGGAGGATACAATCGCCTTCAGCAAGCCCAGGAGCTGAATGAAGCTCAGCTTACAGACTCACGCTCTCGCACGGACTGCAGCTCTGTGCGGACCACACAGCTTCTGCACGCTCGGCCTCGAAGAAGACGAGACGTTTCTCTCCGAGACAAGCAGCTGGCCTGCTGACGAAGTCACGAGGGACAAACTGGGTCTATAGCTGTCTACGTCTGCCTTCTCAATGGCT
The DNA here is from genome assembly GCA_034096865.1 of Theodoxus fluviatilis. Lineage (NCBI taxonomy): Eukaryota > Metazoa > Mollusca > Gastropoda > Cycloneritida > Neritidae > Theodoxus > Theodoxus fluviatilis. The sequence continues at coordinate 93,374 of JAWQFJ010001005.1, forward strand.
CCTTAATCCACCGTCTTCGCGAGGTAAACCACGCCGAGTGAACCGCCTCCGTCCCATTCCCGACTTTGCAACACGCCGAATAGAGCGCCAGCAATAGCTCCGCCCACACATCAATCAAGCGCCGGCGCGTGATTGAGCGTTCCGGAGGCGGCGCTTACCCGCCCTGTACGCGCAGGCCGCGTTTCGATTGGCCAGCGCTGATACAAATACGTGTTAAATGTAACCCAATTGGCTAGAAAGATACGGAGATAAGCGAAAGATTAGCTCTGGCGTATTAACTTGTGTAGAACACGAAGGATCACCTACTCGTTCGAGGCAGTGCTGCGTTTGCTGGGAACGGATGAGCAAACAGAGAGTGGCTGCGAGCGGGAGAGGGAGAGGGGATAGGGCTGGAAAGCTTCCATCGTTCGTTCCAGAAGCTCTCGCACACGACCAACTTTACTGGGGAGTTCGTCAGTCGAGTGGCACCGACGCAGTTCGGGCTAAATGAACCAAAAGCGCTTCCAACTCGATCCACGGAGTGGGGAAGTGAAGTCTGCAAATAGGGAGATGTTGGGGGACAGCACCTAGAGACAGAAACAGCGAGCATCGCATGTAACAGAGGACCCGAAGATTAATACTATTTTCCAGATATCCCTTTCCTCCTTTTCGTAACCATTGCAGCGGGTCCAGCGACGAGAAATTGGGCTCAGAATTTGGCTTGTGCTTGTGATTCCCGAGGAGGTAAAAACAAGTTTGGTCGATTTGTAAAATAAAATCGAAAGCAACTAACCAGATTTGCAATCAAAATGTTGTCACTGGTTATTTACTATGTGAGGAAAAAAAATCTTTCTCCGGCTCATCTGGACAGGAGGTAATTAAAACACTCACACACATCACCAAAACTGAATTTGGAGAGATTTAATTATTTTCTCAAATTCGTTGATCGTATTGATCGTAGGTCCTCTGTGTGTCACTGTCTGTAAATATTCCATGCAGTTGTGGTAACAGTGTTTTCTATATATATTTTTTTAAAATTAAAGAATCTAGATGTCTTGCAGATTCTGAACCCACAGACATTCGTGAATAATTTCATAGAGCTCAATAGGATTCATTTAGTTCGCGACTGAACTAACCCAAGAAGGCAGGATACGAGGGCAGGAGGGCACGGATTATTTGTTCTCGTGCATCCTGTACTGTTCTCATGCGGATGTGCACTTGATTGCTTTATCAACATCTCCAAAGTGATGTAGAAAAATGTATGTTACATGTATGCAAAATTCCTGATTATTCATGGAAATATGCGCTGTACTTTAACTATAAATAGCAGTAACCAAAAATTGTCGATGATTTTGTAACTAAGGTTATGTTCATGCTTTGCCTGCATAGAAAATGCGCAATTCTTTAAAAACAAACAAACACCGCAAATATTATAATGTAGTCTGTAATAATTGAAAGCAGGGTTTCTCTTTGTGGGGAAAATGAACCAAAGAAAAGCAGTACGACACCAGCCGACGTCATCACTGTGCTGTGAGTTTTTGAACTATATTCATAATGCATAAAATTGATATCTTAATTTTGTCTTTAAAAATTTGAAAAAAGATGTACACCATATCAATCGCTAGACAGAATTGTACATAAAATTGTCCTGTCTATGACTGAAAATTCTCTGCACACACTCAGAACTATATAATTCAGAAACATTTGTATTGCACAAGTACAAGTGCGTGGATTGAGCATTTTGATTGCTTTAAAGGCATTATTCGTGTAGTTTGTAGAATTAAAAATTACTAAGTCTGTCATTGAGAGAAAAAGTCTTCTTCCCTCTTTCAGTGAGAGGAAATAAAACAGGAGCAAATGACTGGGAAAAAGCTCTCGATCTCATGCACAAATATAATGTATTAGTCCTTACATTCACTTCTATGCATAACTTTAGGGAATTCAAGAAACGTACACACACAGGAGGTATTTCTACTCACCCACACAGGCATGCATGCTCGCACACACACACACGCCCGCGCACGCACGCGAACACACACACACACACACACACACACACACACACACACACACACACACACAGTCAATGCGAAAAGATGTATGGGGGAAAAAACGACACACTTATGTTCGAAAGAGATTGATTCAGTTGTTTCTTCTCTAAAGGGTGAAGGTCATAGCATCTGTTTATGATTGTATTGACAAGGAGCAAAAGCCACAGTGAACCAGATGGCAACTCTGAAAAATAGGACATGACTGATCTTCAAAACTTTGTAAAATTGAAAGCCGTTAGATTTGTCTGAAGCGCTAATAGTTTGTGATACTGTTCCAACAAAATATCTTCTGATGTGGACAAATAAAAGACTGCCCATGCGTACGTTTATCCATCCGTCCGACCGTGCGTGTGTCTGTATATCCTTGTGTGTGTGTGTTCGTGTGTAACTCTCTCGTAATCATACACATACATATGTGTGTACGTGTATATATATACATACATACACTTATTATCTGCACGCTTTTTGCATTCGCTACAAACACGAACACTACACACGGTATAGGGAAACAAAAACCAGTTCGACCGAAGTCTTCGAATTCAAACCAACTATGCCAAGGCACCTTCACGACTCTCCAGGACAGGTGCCAGAGTGACAGCATAAGTCTTGGAGACGACTGGTGACGCGCTATGGGTCTCATCAATCATCGCCTGCAAACGGGGCACTGTGGACAGGAGGCATCTGGGAGTAGAAAGCACTTCGCAATACGCCTTTGCACCGGGGGTAAAATGAGCACCTGGGAGCGGCCCCCAAAAGAGTCCTGCAGGACGAGCAGACTGAGGACGACACAGGTCCCCAGGGGGGATTTAGGACGCCCCCGTCAATGGCGGCTGTTTTCCGTCATGGTGAAGTTGGGTTGTGAACTGCCTATCATTTCTCCCTTAGTCTCTCCTTCCTGCCTCCTTCCCGCTCCCTTCCCCACCCACACTCCACTCCCTACTACCTCTGTCTTTTTATCATCGCTTCTCTCTTTCTGTACGTCACACACACACACACACACACACATACACACACACACACACACACACACACACACACAAACACAAACACACACACACACAAACACAAACACACACACACACACACACACTTATATACACACATATACTCACACACATGCACATAGTCGCACACACATACTCACACACATACTCACTCACACATATACTCACACACACATATACTCACTCACACATACTCACACACACACTCACTCTCACACACACATACTGACACACATACACACACAAACTCACACACACACACACACACACACACACACACGGATACATGAACACACATATACACAGACACACACACTCTCACACACACATCACCCCTTCATATGCGTATACATACGCATATATATAATTATTCTTAAATGCACAATTATGAAACCACACGCACCCCACAAACGAAGAAACACATGTAAAGATAGTGCAATCCTGGTATGCTGGATTACAACAGTGGCAGTGCCCACTGGGGACAAAAATGCAGACAACTATAGTGGAAGATCTGTAATTTGTAGGTTCTTCGAACTCCACGAAAGGCATCAATGGTGCCGGAGGACTTCTCCTCCTTCTCGAACCCCATCACACTTGGAGATCAGTTCCTGCAATGAAGTGTGCTGTCCTGAGCAGTTGGTCCAGCGGTCCCCACAGACTTTGGAAACAGTTACTGGATGTGGTCATAACTCTTCTTCTAGTGTGTGGTGATTTTGCAGTCCTGGAGAACGTGCCCAACGATATCTTCTGCTTCCCCACAACAGCATGCTGACATTGAGGAAAGATGAAGTTTCCGGTGCGGAGCGTTGGAGGCGAGACCGTAAACCAAACTCAAGAGACTGAGGCAAGCAGGGCAAACCGCGGTAGCGTTCAAATCAATGGCCGCTGCACTGGGACTTTTTGCCAAGTATCGCCCATTTGCAAGAGCGAGCAAGCGTCGGTCTCCAAAACGTTTGACCTCCTCTACCATTGCTGCTCTTCGGGAAGAGCGGGCGGGGACGATCTGAGTCGGAGAGATACCATCCCGGCGACTGATCTCCACAGCGTGGATCTGTAGCACTGTGCCAATACAGTCAGTGAATGAAATGAAGGTTTGAGGTTCGAAGCCTGGAAAAGCAGCATGTTGATGTTATCCGGCCATTTTATATATACACAATCTTTGTTAACTCTTACTGTGTTCTGGTGACAGCGTGTGCTGGCTGCAGCTGCTGAAGAAGTAGACCCTATGAGCATTCTAGTGCACTAGAGACTTCGCCTACTGGCGAAAGAGTCTCTAGCACAGTTCATATCACGTGATGGAACGATTCCGTCCGGAATATTCATAAGGAGGTCACACGAAAGGCTTCTGGGATAACCCTCTGCTCCCTGACATACGCCGTTAAAGTTGTTCTAAGACTATTTCGCACAAAACTAATGAATTACGCCTGTTGAGGCAATAAACAAGCGTTTATTCGATAAAATAAAATGTTTGTGTTGAAATGGAAAAAAGTTTTGACATCTGAATGATTTCTGTAAACAGTGGAAAATAGAGTATCCAAAACGAACAATGTTTGGCACAATGATATAATGCGAAGGGTCAAGTCTATTATGCATTCACTGCGAACTGCGTCAGTGAAATATGCAAATATGAGAGGCTACTTCACCAAATAATTTATTTTCCTCTTTGAATACGATTAATTTTGTGTGTGAAATAGTTCTCACAATTTCTATTTTACAGCTGTACGATCAACACACGAAATATATTTCACTAGCGTGTTCGTGTTGGTTTTGAATTTTACGACAACAAATCTTGACCATTCTGAACACATCGGTCACTATCGCAGTTACTTTCAGATGTCAGTGTGCTATTTGAAATTCACAGCATATCATAAACTAAGAATCTCATTTATTTGTAAGAAAAACGTTTTTGTGCACAACATTTATCTGGCGTTTTCAAACACAAATAAACACGAACCCACACGCTTGCGCGAGCATACACACACACACACACACACACACACACACACACACACACACACACACACACACACACATACATATCACCCCAAATATAAAAATGAGTGCAGACATACTCGAATCAAGTGTGCGTATGTGCCCTCATCTAGATTAAACTGTTACAGGTACACAACATATGATGTGGTGACGACCCGCAGCATAATTGAGTTAATTGACGATGATTATCTGTATTCACAGACAACAAAAAAATTATGTCACCAAAAATATTTTACATATGATTTTTTAAATTACAAATGACAACAAAGTACGAAGACACTCCCCTTCCCCAACCCCCGTCCCTCCCACTCCCTAAATAAACTTAATGGTAATGAATCGATTTACCTGTTATAAGCTTGAGCATGGTCCTTCTATTTTTTCGTATTTAATGTCTATATAATCAATAGTCGATTCATTACGATTCGAACTCTCTCACCGGATCAATAGTTTATTCATAACGTTACATGGCGGGGAGCGATGGAAGAAGAAGTTACATAAGAACAGGATGAAATGGTGGAATTCATTCTTAGAAACTGAGAGTTTTTTAATAAGTTTACGTTCAATGCGAAGTTGTGTTGCAATACAGAAAGGTCATAGACAACTATATCAGAGGGGGCATATTTCGGACAAAGGAAGGGGGCGGGGGGATGGTGAACTAAGGGCAGGAAGAGCAACGAATAATATACTGAGGGAGAGGGGTTCGATTATGTTAGTGGTGAGAGCCCCCCATCCCACCCCCACTAACCCCCACCTCCCACCCCCATTATCTCTCTCTCCGTCTCCCCTGCAGTGGAACTCGTGAAGGAGTTGGAGAGCACAGGGGAGTGGGGGGGGGGGGGGGGGGTGTGCGGGAATAGCAGGGATGCGGTGTGTTTGGGGGAAAGGACGAGGGGGAAACATGGAGTGCTGACATAAACAGACGAGGTGAGAGAGAGAGAGAGAGAGAGAGAGAGAGAGAGAGAGAGAGAGAGAGAGAGAGAGAGAGAGAGAGAGAGAGAGGGCAGAGAGAGAAAGGAAAAGTTCTCAGAGGGGCGAGAATGGCGGGCTTGATAGGGGAGGTAGTGAAGGGGGAGGGGTTGTGGAAGAAGGAAGGAAGGGGAGAGAGACTGGGGGAAAGTGAGGGGAAGGGGGAAGAGGAGGGGGCAGGACAGGGTCCCGTTCTCAGTTAAAACCTCCAACTTAGCGCCTTTCCTGCTCCTAGGCGCACGGCCTGGCCAATAAAGCTGTCAAACAAAGAATAATAAATGATTGAATAATGCCTTGAATACATATTAGCTATCAGAGGCAATTTAAAAACAAGGCATTTCTATAGCGCTAGGCACCGTAACCAAGGAAACGGGGCTCGGCCCCCTTCAGTGAGGGGTTGACCTCTCTTTCAGGGTGGGCCGTGGCTCCGGCAGCCACAGAATGCCGACATTAAAGACATCTTATCGAGAGACCAGCCCATTCACCGGCACTATTCGGCGCCCACTATAGGTCGGCAGATAAATGGGCATAAAGAGTCATTAATCTAAAACCTCCCTTGTAAATCTTTTGTGCCGCCTTATCAAAATTCGGGCTGGGCCTCTCTGATGTTCCCTGAGCACGCCGTCGAGGTGGTCCCGCCACGCACCTGGTCCACAGAGAAAAGAAGAGGTACCCCCTCGTACCCCCCTTCCCCTCTCCAGACCCCCTTTCTCCTAGTCTCCATCTTCTCTTTCTTTCCCTCCCCCTCCGTCTATCTCCTTCCAGTTTACCCCCAACCCCCACCCCAATCCCCTGTATGCTTAACTCCCCTCCCCACTGCCTTCCACTAACCCAACCCACCTCCCCCACTTCTTTCTCCACCCATCCGTATCCAGCCAGTATTTTTCTCTCCGCCCTCTAGCACCTCCGAGCTCTTAACCCCCCCACCTCTCACCACCTTACTCCCAGTCCACCACAACTCCCAAACTCGTCTCTTTTTCGTTTCCAGTACTTCTCATCCCAGCTCTTTCATCTGCATTTCTCTTCTTTTTCGGTTCATATGTAGCCATGTTTTTTTTCTTCTCCCTCCGCGCTCTCACCCTATGTGTGAAGAATTAGTGGTGCAGAGCTCGTGGAGCATTCCCCACAGTGTCTAATGAAAGCGATTTGGATAGAACTACATACTGCATTTAAGTAAGATAACAGTTTTGCTTGAATTAACAGATTAAGATATAGTTTCCCATGCTGTCGAATTTCCGTTTTACGCAAATTATTTACCAAGACATCCTGAACTCATTGGACGACCCGGAAGACAGAAGCGAGCCGAATGGGAACACAGTGTTTAGTGTATTCAACCCAATTTCATTCACCCAGAGTAGGACCACGTAATAATACACCCACTTCCAAGTAGCAGTCAGATGTAGAACCGATCAAATCCGCTTGTGTTCTGTTGCAAGTTACGCTTGTGGTCATTAGCGGACTTCTGAATGAAATGATGTAAATATGATCGCAAAAAGCAGACCCCCATTAATTCATCATAAAACTATCGTGCAGTGTGCCCTTTATGTACCTCTCCAAACACGATGGGGGTCAGAGACTAGGAAACAAGAGAGGGGCCCTTACCCCCCGAGTTGAGACAGCTGTTATAGTGAGGGTAGAGGAGGCTCAAGAACACAACTTGTGTTTACTGTAGTACGAAGCAGCTTCAAATGCATCAACATTATTTGAAAGGATCGGATGTGGCCCGCATACATAATGTCAGATCTTGCAATTACTTGCTACTGGCGGGCTCAATATAACAATAGTATTTGCCTAACAGTCATTCTAACCCCATTATCCACTTCAATGTGAGTAATAGCAAATCGATAATTGAAAAATGTTTAAATGTGCGGGGTTTGTTGTCAAAGAAAGTTTGGCGAATCGTAACTGCATCAGGCGGCTCATGGGAAAAACATGAAGGTGTTTTCAAACAACTGCGGTGGTGGCAGAAACAGCGCGCGTCGGAAGCCATTTTGAACAAGGGGAATTAACTCTGGCAACATATGTTTCTCCATCAATGCGATGGAATAGCAGGACATTCACAGTTTCTCCTCAGCGCGCGAATCGCGGTTCGCCTCGTTGAGTGCCTCAATAACGACGAATTAATGTTCACCAGAAGGACGTGTTTTTCTTTTATTCCAGCGATGAATAGTGGTCGAGTGTGGGTTTCTTGGTGGCAAAATGTTCCTTGTCTCTCTTGTGCCCACTTTTTCATGAAACGGATGTGACAGGTGCGCGGTGTTATTATTTGCATGAAACGTTGCGGAGGGCAGAACCTAATAGCCAGGAAGTATTCAAAGTCCATCAAAGACGAAGCAGGTGTTTCGACACTTTTGGCGAAAACGTTTCAAAGAACTTTCTCGTACTATCACACACGTTGCCAACAGTTTGTAGTAAGGACGTTTTGTTTACATACAAGTAAAAGAAAAACCTGCACTGCTGCCTTGGAAGCTGAACATTTGTATGTTAAGAGTCACGGTGCACACAAAATAGCACTTCAAAGTGCAACACGGGTAAAAACATGATCACGCTTCGGGAAATCTATTCATGTCTGCAGCTGCTGCTGCTGTGGTGAAACAAACTGTCCCGTACCACAGCATTTCCGTCTTTGATGCTTTGATCAAGAGAAAACAAGCCTATGTAGAAAATGTTCTCTGCATATACATCTTTTCTCTAATAGCATCATCAATAAGTATTGACATTTCAGACAACTTTGCAGCGTGGGTCATCAAGTAAGGTCCCCGACAATGCGCGAACACCGAGCGAGACATCCTGTGTTGCGATCACTTTCATTTTCCCTATGTAGGTTGCTCGGGTGTAAGTCCTTTCTACAGATTTTATGTTTGTGCTGCATCATCATCATCACCATCATCATCATCATCATCATCATCGTCGTCGTCGTCGTCGTCATCATCATCATCATCATCATCATCATCATCATCATCATCATCATCATCATCATCATCATCATCATCATCATCAACATCATCATCATCATCATCACTATGATCATCGTCGTCGTCGTCGTCATCGTCGTCATCGTCGTCACCATTGTCGTCGCTGTCTCCGCCAACGTCGTCATTACCATCGTCATCGCCGTTCTCGTCCTCGTCGTCG
>JAWQFJ010001005.1:105000-118032 GCA_034096865.1 Theodoxus fluviatilis
TCTTGTGTTGTCTTGTGTTGTGCTGTGCTGTGATGCATTGTATTGTATTGTATTGTATTGTATTGTTTTTGTTGTGTTGTGTTGTGTTGTGTTGTGTTGTGTTGTGTTGTGTTGTGTTGTGCTGTGTTGCATTGTATTGTATTGTATTGTGATTGTTGTGTTGCGTTGTGTTGTGTTGTGTTGTGTTGTGCTGTGTGGCATTGCATTGCATTGCATTGCATTGTATTGTATTGTATTGTATTGTATTGTATTGTATTGTATTGTATTGTATTGTATTGTATTGTATTGTATTGTATTGTATTGTATTGTATTGTATTGTATTGTATTGTATTGTATTGTATTGTATTGTATTGTATTGTATTGTATTGTTTTGTGTTTGTTGTGTTGTGTTGTGTTGTGTTGTGTTGTGTTGTGTTGTGTTGTGTTGTGCTGTGTTGCATTGCATTGTATTGTATTGTGTTTGTTGTGTTGCGTTGCATTGTATTGTACTGTGTTGTTTTGTGTTGTATTGTACTGTACCGTATTGTATTGCATTGCATTGTATTGTTTTGCGTTGTATTTATTGCATTGCATTGTATAATGTGTACTGAATGGTATCATCGTCATCATCTTCGTCGCTTTCGTTAATCGTCGTCGTCGTCGTCGTCGTCGTCATTATCGTAGTCGTCATCATCATCGTCATCATCATTATCGTCGTCGTCGTCGTCGTCGTCGTCGGTCATCATAATCTTCTCTGTCAGTGTTTTAGTTTTTCCCCTTATACGCTTTAAGTTTTATCACTGCGCTGTTCAACTTTTCTTTCATCCGACTTTCTTATCTGTTTCTCCTTTGCTTCTATTTATCACCTTCACCTTCACCTCACTCTTGCTTCAGCAGGTCTGAAATTCCACCTTTTCTTGACTGATTTGCATTTGTAAAATCTTCCCCATCCAGCTTCTCCTCCTCTTCTTCGTGTACTCCGTCTGTTTCCCGTCCTCCGCCTTGCTCGCTCTCACTTCGTTCCTTACTCTGTGTCCTCCGAGTCGCTTGTAAATGTCAGACTTTGTTCATTCTCCTCTTGTATACTTAATAATTCATTCATCTTTATCATTTTACCTTCACTCACACTCTTTAATGTCTCATCTTTCTTGCTTGCTGTACTGTTGTCCGCTTGGAAATCATTTCTTACACACCGGAATTTTTTTTTTTTGCTTATCATCTTTAACTGCCGTTTGTTTAATCTCAAGCTGTCCTCCGTTGTCGCTCTTTTTACTCTTTACCACACACTACTTTCGTCCGAAGGATTAAATCTAGTCTCTTCTTTCCTCCACTCAAGTTACCCGAACGAACGAACGAAATACTTTATTGGTAGGCCATACGGGCCGTATACAATGGGGAAATAGTCGTTAATACAATGCACTTTGCTCAAACTAATTACACTACATTTCATCATATTTCCACTCAAGTTACCCGTTGCTACCTTGTTTGGTCTCTCTTCCTCCTCTTTGAAAGATGGTCTCCACTCCTTCTCCCGCAATCTGGTTTCATTGATTTCCCACCCCAACACAGCTTCATCCATCCCAACCTCGCTCAAAACACCCAACCCTACTCCACACATCACAAACCTAAACTCGGATTGATATGTCGCATGGGATGCTCTCTCGGTATACTTGTCAACTTATCCCTTGCACACTTGAGTGTTCTACCTTTCTCTATCTCTTCATAACTGTTCTTCATTTTGCAAAATCTCGACCCTCAAAAACCTGATCTGCTTGTATATTCTTCAGCCCATGACTCGCTCCTCACATGTCACCCTGTCTCAACTTATTCCAACTCGTTTCCAATAATTCCTCGTCTCGTCCTGAATCTTTCACCTTATCTCTATACCTCCCACCATTCTAACCATCCAACATCGATCTTTGTAACGGTGTCTCCTCCCCTCCTCCAATCCCTGCCTTCCTTTCTACTCGATGTTTGCCACCACATCCTGTCTTGCTTGGACTCTCCACTTACTCTTCCTCACTTTTTCATTACCTTTCAGTCATTTCCCCACCGTCCATGTCACACAGCCCTATGTCCTTCCAACCCCTGTTACCGCATTTCTCCTCCTGTGTGTTGGGAATTAGAAAAGATTCCCAGCGAATGCCAAGTAAAATGCCTTAATTAGGGTGTATTCTCAGCCGGTACCGGCGATGTGGGTTTTTGGCTTTGCATAGTCTACCGAGGTTGATAGATTGTTAAATTACACTCATTATTATTATTATAAATCACTCTTATACCGCGCGATACTCCCACTCAGTGAGACTCAAAGCGCTTCAGCCGATGTCGAGGCTGCCTCTCAGTGTGTAGTGTCTCAAGTCAATGAGACCAGTGTCCTGCTGCCAAGGGCGCTGGTACACTGTTTTCCACAAAGGAGAAATTGTGCGTGCTGGGTGTTTTTACTGTGGCCGACACCCACCCGTCGAGGACATGAGCGTCAGGATCTTTATAGTGCGTGATTTTGATGTTGTGAATCCATCCATCCACCCACGCACCCATCCATCCATCCACCCATCCATCCATCCATCCACCCACGCACCCATCCATCCATCCATCCATCCATCCATCCATCCATCCATCTATCCATGTCCACACACCCGCCCGGCCCCCTGTGGGTCGGGGCCAAGAAGAGGCCCCCCGCGTCTCCCTACGCTATTCATTAGAGGCGAACAACTTGGTAAATCGTGAGTGACTTGCTCTTATTGTAACAAGCTCTAGGGAGTTTTCGTTATCAATGGTCTCGCATAGCCCATAGACAGGCTGATAGGCCGTGAAACTCAAACCATCTGTCCAATCCACCCACCTACCCATTCCCCTTTCCTCACCCATTCCATCTCTCTCGCATCACTTTCCCACTTCACTATTCAGTGTCTTGCACTTCATTTCCATCTCACCTTACCTCTCTCCCACCTCTCCTGTTCCTCTCTCCCACTCATTTTCTTTCCCTCCTCTCTCTTGTCCCTTACCTATTTTATTCTACATCCCACACCTCCCTCTCCTTCCCTTCCACATTGCTCCTCCCCCCTCTCCTTTATTTACTCCCACCTCGCTCTCTAGAGGCCTCCTTTCTGAGGGCAATGACAGGGAGGAGATAGGGTAGGGGGGTCAGAGCGGACCAATACCGGGCGCCATCCATCAGCTGGGTGTGCAGGCGGGATTAATTGGCGATTAGACTACTAAGTGCTTTCGCATTTACGACCGAAACCGGCCTTACGAGGTTCTGATGCGATCGCTGCTTTATGGCCCTCGAGGAGGCGGCCAATGAAGTGAATTGGGGCTGGGGGCTGGATTCTCATCTGCCGGGTTCTAATAGAGGCGGGTCAATGGTGCGGCCCCTGGGGAGCCCGGCCGCCATTACTGCCTCCAGACGACAGCAGCGCCTGACAGACGACAGGCAAGGGGGGCAACCCTCAATTGTTACAGCTGTAAAATTTGAATATCGCCCCCTGCCTGGGGTCGCCTGGCTTCGTGGGTTGTAAGCGTTAGGGAGAAATCTACTTGCCCGGAACTTTTCTTACTGGTGTTGGAGTTGTGTTTTTTTCTTCCTCGCTACCTCTCGTTTGAGAAACAATTGAATTAGACCTACTTGCTATGGACTTCGGTTTTAGGGTTGGTCATGATATTTCTCGTTTTTTACATAAAGGTATCATGCAACTTTTGTTGTTTGGATGAAGATACTTTTTGTTGCATTTTCCGGGAGTCAGTCAAAAGTTGCAAGAAATTGTATGGACTCGGCTGTCTTTTTCTGTACTGATATTTTCTCCACTGTCAGAAGAAAACAACCAGATGTTTGAAACTGAAATAACAGGAAATTGTGTTACTGCTACAGTCTGTATGTTTGTTTTTATACTGCCTCTAATCGGTTCAAGTAAACCTCCTCTTTCTCTCTGTCTCTCTGTCTCTCTGTCTCTCTGTCTCTCTCTCTCTCTCTCTCTCTCTGTGTGTCTGTGTCTGTGTCTGTGTGTGTCTGTGTCTGTGTCTGTGTCTGTCTGTCTGTCTGTCTGTCTGTCTGTCTGTCTGTCTGTCTGTCTGTCTGTCTGTCTGTCTGTCTGTCTGTCTGTCTGTCTGTCTGTCTGTCTGTCTGTCTGTCTGTCTCTCTTTCCCTCCCTCTCTCTCTCTCTCTCTCTCTCTCTCTCTCTCTCTCTCTCTCTCTTAAGAATCGGTTCATGTAAAGAGATGCGACCTTTTTCTATTTATTTTTCCTCTTTCCCAACTACTCCTAACCCCAGAACCACATACTTACACACAAATGGCCTATTGCCGTGAAAGAATGCCGCGTTTCTGCTCTGCAGCAGCACATACCATTTGAGAACGCTTTCAGTGCAGGTACTCAATGCGTTACACACGTTTTACATCTGTGTTTTCCAACAAGGTTGCCCAATTATTCCTACTTTATTTTTTCATTGACAAAATGCAGACGATCCAGTGTTACCTCCGCTACATAACATTTTGTCATGTCATCCTAAATTCGAAAATTTCAGTCTACACGTACTCATAACTTCAAAATAGATTCCAAAGATGTTGAGTTAAAAGTTTGTACGTTGAGAGCACGCTGAAGAACACAACTTGCAAACCTTTACATTTCGAGTGTTGTCGTATTGTCGTTTACATAATTTGAACCAATGGTTTGTTTGCGCATATATAAATTGTGTTAATAAGGCGTGCTTGAATGGTGCTCTTGCCCTGCGGACTGTGGCAGCTGACAGTGTGTTGTCTTCACGGCAAAGAAGGAATTCGCCGGCATGACCTGAATAACTAAATATCCTGGAGACAGGTTATCTGTTTGGTATTGTCATAACTTTTAAAACGTGATATCCGATGCAGTTTCTTTGAGGCCAGTATCTTTTACATACGACGTTAAACCTTGTGTGGATCTCGAGGTTAATTCAGATAACATCCTACTCTTCGAAACTTTCTTGTAACCATAGAAGTATAAATCAAAGTACACACAATCTGAAAATACGTGTCCACATGTTAAATTGCTGCCCCTCGGTTGTGATATCTTGCACTATCCCGAGTGTGCCCCTTTGAAAGATGTGTACCTTTCAAAATGGCTATAAAATGTATGAGTGTTCTGATGATTTAGTCGTGTGAAAAAGTAATTGTACATAAGGGAAGAGGGGACACGATATAATGAAAAAGGGAGAAAAGTGAATGTTCAATAGTTTCAAGGTTCTTGATCCATTATGATTTCAACAGATAATGTAAAAAAGAGCTATTAAACACATATTATATTTCTTTCTTTGTATTTAAAAATATGTGTGCAAAACTAAGCAACCGGTTGACAAATATTGGAAATGAATAACAAATTAATAAATGCTACAAATCATTTTCAATTTTCTTTATTTGACCAGAATCATTTCACAAATGTCTGTGCATGGATTTGAATTACAGCATTACACGTTTAAGAAAAGAAAAAGGGATCTACCATATTTGTTTTATTATTTGCTTCCAAAAAAATTAATGATAAATTTGCCATATTTATAAAACAAATGATTTCAACCCCTTCATACACATAATGAAAACAAAACCAACATTCTCATAACATCTGGTGACAATCTAAAACCTCATCATAAAGATATTTGTTTGAAAGTAAAAACTTCGTTTTGAGAAAATAAAGACAAGCTACACAGGTGAATCAAGTCTAAGACCGCATCTATTTACATGTAGATAGAAATAGCTTTTCGTGAGCAGCAGAGCACTTGACTTGTCATTAGACACAAACTATGAAACAGGAAACATTGTGGGATTTATCCAGAAGCTATGACTGGACATATCCCCCTGCCTCATACTGAGAACCTTCGGCAGGTTCGCTTTATAATGGAAAGTCACTTTTCTTTTTTCTTTTCACGATACGGTGTACCCTTTTCCCACAACTGCGTTATTGCCGGTGGGTTTGATCAGGGGGATGCTGGGGGGAGGGGACGGGTAGGTGGGTTGTCGGTGAATCAGGTGGGAATAATTTTAAGTGAGTTGCAAGTGTCAGAGAACTGGAAGAGGGTGGGAGGAAATGGAGAGGGTGGGGGATGGGGGGACGAAAGGGTTACTAAGACTATAATGAATAAAAGGACGGGATGAGCTGCGATACATACTGTACGTGAGGGAAGAGGAGAATTACTCCATATCTACGTCTCTGACGATTCCCAGGCGTCTGGTTTCCCCGCCTCTTTCCGCTGTGGCCCTACCCTCGTGGTGGCCAAACTTTCGGCTTGAGATAATTGAGTGTTGGGCAAACTTCTTCGTAGGATGACATGTCAGGACGCCGAATGCGTATCAAACACGACGTTTCCTGTTCAAAACAGAGACTTCCACGTCTCTGAGGCTTGCTGCATTCGCTGCTCATCTTTTATCATTGAGTTAATTGCATGTCGTCATGTTCCTATCTCTCAAACTGCCACAGGCATCTTCTGCTGAGATACTCATCATTGTTCACATCTCAGTTAGCCTTTTTAATCGCACTGTTATCACCACACACACAAACACACACACACACACACACACACACACACACACACAGTGAAACATTACAATAGGCAAGATTTGGCCCGATAATTTATCGATGCAGCCCATTAAACGTTTCAATGAAATGATGTCCATGTACAAATGCATGAAAGATGCTTCAGGAAGCAGCGCATAATGTGGCTTATAAAGTTAATCTATTTTACGGTGACGTTGTTTTGATGACGATCTTTACAACGATGATGAAAGTGCAAAGGAAATACACAGGTTCTCAATAGCAGCAAACATGTGTCGTGCAGACTGAATTAAGATGAAAGTGTTTTGGGTAATTATGCCTTGATATATCTTAGTTTACTAACGATAAACAAAACTGTAACCCAATCATCTGGCACTTTTGTGTAATATGCATTGAATCAATTTTTTGGTGCTTGTGTGACTGTATTCATAAAATGAATTTTTTTTCCATTGTCGACAAAAATAGAGCATTTGAGCACATACATTGTGTACGTAGTTGTTGGGTATCTCCAATCTAAAGTCGTATTACGCCTTTGCAATCACACTCAGTTCAAGATGTATTTTGCTTCCTATTAATGTTGCTGTTGTTGCTGCCTTTTCCATTGTTGAGGGTGAGGGTGACCAAGACGAAAAGAGATGGATTGCCGGGGAGTACAACGATAAAGACAATCAATGACGTCTACAACAACAGTGATAATGGTGGAGTGTTTTCCTCTGGTTATTCGCCACTCACTTTCGGCGACGCTCAAATGAGTACCGGTACATTAGAAAAATAGCAGTGCAATGTTTTGCCGCGGCCGATGGTTGATCCCCAGCCGCCAGAGCGACAGCCAAGCCCACCACTACCAGTCAACGACGTCGGGCTTTTTCTGGCTACAGCAGAGGCCAATACATTATGCTTGATTCTCGGCCTCCACGCAAGAACATAAACTCGACTCCAGTTCTTCCCTTCGACACTTACCGGAAGTCCGCTTGTATCCGACAGTGGGCGGACACCACGGGGAGCATAGGCTTGTTACGGCGCATGCCGGAAGTTTAACCCCAGCGTCACAAATAGAGTTCGTCGGGAGCCGAGGAGAAGCCAGGGAGGTCAGCGATAGAGAGAGAAGCGCGGACTCGCCAAATGGAGTTTGCGTGGAGCACGCGGACTCGGAATGTGTAAATTCAATTAAAACCATTTACAGACAGGGATTGCACAGGCATTAGCTGCAAAGCCTGTACATGCCTCAAGGGTCCCCGTAAAAAAGTAATGCACTGCGAGCAGGCTGAATGATGCATGTGGTATGTGGTAGGCAGACAACAGTCTTCTCGCAAATCAAGGTGCTCTTCATTTCAATGGTTTCTCGGGGCATAACGTCCTGACCCGAAGTGAAAAATGTTGAGATCAAAACACTGCTAAGTGGACATCAGGTATTGTCAAAAGCACTGCATCCCATTCCATAAAGATGCTTGCACACAACACCTTTCCCAAGGCCTCAGCACTCGGTGAAACAGTAACACGCTGTTTCTCTATCCCTGATCCCTTCTTTTCACCTGTGGTGTTCGTACACAGTGAAACCTGTTTTTGTGAAACAAATCAATTGGCTTCACCCATCACCATATGTGGTTACTCACGTCATCTTTGGAAATGTATTCTGTACAACAATTGTGTCACTCAGCGACGATATCATTGCTAATGCTACCACTGTGAGCATCTTGCAGAACAGGAAAACACGACGAAGAAGAGCCTGAGGGATGCATGGATTGTTTCAGAAGAGGCCGCAGCTAGGGCTCACAACTGTTTTGATTCTTCACTCGTCTAACCTCTCGGCTGCATGATACGCCATGTAGTATCACGTATGCCGGTGCACCGACCTTCGACTGGCAGCCTTCACGATGCACATCTCGATCTGAAACGTGTAGCGATTTGATGAACTCTCGATGTATTCTACATAGAGCTTTTATAAATCAATACATTTATATGGTTATGGTTTCTTGGTATGTGTGTCAGTAGTTCTACAAATGAGCGTTTTGCATGCGAACCGAAGAAACAAAAAAGCAGACATTACTGACGTGTGAGGAGTTAGAGCGACGGCTGGAAGCAAGGAGCGTTCCCATTGGCTAACGGGCCAAAATGTTTCACAAAATGCTTGGAAAATAGAACCGGTTCAAAACCGTGAAATCATCTTTGGGAAATCGAAATTTCACTGAAACATCTGCTCGCACACGAGGAAACGTGCTCATTTGGGGAAAATAGAAATTTCACTGAAATATCTGCTCGCACACGAGGAAACGTGCTCATTTGGGGAAAATAGAAAATTCACTGAAATATCTGCTCGCACACGAGGAAACGTGCTCATTGGAGGGATATCAAAATTTCACTGAAACATCTGCTCGTACACGCGAAAACGTGCATTTCATGAGCCAAACCTGTCTCAGTTTCACTGTGTGCGACGCCCATTAGATGCTCATTAAACGTCAACATTTTTTTTCTGTCATCCTCACTTGGATCAGTATGCACTTCTTGAAAGGTCAAGATATTTTTATGCGAGATGTTCTGCACTTTGTGTCGATAAAAATTGTGTCGTAAATAGTGTTCACTTTTTTGGGTCGTGTCACTGTATTGTTTGTCATACGGATCTTCCGTTCTCTTTTCTCCATTGAAATAGCGCTCACCAGTGTCAAATCTCTTCTCTCAACACGGGGCGGTGCACCACGAAGGTCTTTGAAGCAAGGTGGAGATCATGGCTCGCTTCGACATCATCACGGATCCAATATTTCACTCGCTCCTAAGGTTTTCTGCAAACATGGGCTGCCCTCGTCCCTAAGGGTCAATGCATCAACATTAGCACCTCTCACCATTAGCGAGGCATGTCGCTGCTGCGTGATGTCTCCCAGGGCGGCAGAAACCTCGACCCCGAAACCGCTTTCCAAATGACGCACTGCTGCGGCTCGTCGAGAGCAGGAAGAGCAGAAAATGGAGACGTCCGAGGGCGGGATAGGGGCGCAATCCCGCAGACCTGATATCCCTCTCCAGTCAATCGCCCGAGTCAACACTGGAGCGCGGCTGGGAGAGCACCGTAGGGCTGGAAGCACCATTAATTCTCGGTCCTCAGCTTGGTCGTCAATCGTCACCTGTACCGGAACAAGCGAATTTAGCGCCGAGACAACTGCTCTGGAAATTCGCCCGCCCCCGCGACCTCCCGCCCTTTCCTCCGCCCGTGGCGGGAAACTTTTGGCGCGTGTCTGACGTAATAGAGAGGCGGTCATGATTGCTGCTCCTGTGGGAGTACTTGTCAATTTTCCATTGCTCCGCCGCTGGACACGACCCATTGGCGTGTCCGGGGAAAGATGAGGAAAACGCCCTCCATCATCAATCGCGGCTGTAGACAAGCGTAAAGACGACGACTTTTCGAAATAATGATCTGCCCTTTCCTGTTTTGCATACGCTTCTGATTGAATTCACGGAAAATGAAACCAATATTTAGCCTACTTTTTCTCGAAGTCATTGATAATATACTCAATCGCCGAAGTAAGCATCATTTAGCAACATCTTTAGCAAAACAAATAAGAATTTCAAATGCGCGACACAGTCGTTACAAGAAGAAAAGAATGAATCCTCCAGATTGTTAATTCATTTGTCTCTTTTGTCTCCTGTGAGTAAAAGTAGTACTAGTAGTAGTAGTAGTAGCAGCAGCAGCAGTAGTAGTAGTAGTAGTAGTAGTAGTAGTAGTAGTAGTAGTAGTAGTATGCTATTGTTACTACTATAATCAACAAATTTATGTGTTTGCAGGGTTTCCCCATTGTCCATTTTCTTCGAGGTATTTAAAAATATAATTACAACAATTCAAACTGGTTGACTACGATCTGTCTTCACTCCACGACGAAAATATCTACCTTCAGGGTAAACTCCATCTTTATTCTCTCCGACTTTCCAATGAGCAGCGTTGAATCTTCCACACAACGTCAGCGGTCCGATACGTCCCTGGCTAGAGTGCAATGGTCATTGTGTTTTCAGTAGCAGTCGTAAGGCAAGCCCTAGGCAGTCATTTCTCGACCTCTGCTGCTCAGAGAGAGAGAGAGAGAGAGAGAGAGAGAGAGAGAGAGAGAGAGAGAGAGAGAGAGAGAGAGAGAGAGTAGAGAGAGAAATAGGAGGAATTCCAGTTTAGACCAGTGTTGAGGTAAATGATTGTTAAATTTGTCTTCCAAACCAATTAGTTTTTTTTAAAATACAAATGTTCTTCTCTCTAAAATTTGGTGTGTAACAAATACCTTGCATGTTAGCAAGTGTTATGATGCAGAGTTACTGTGTATCTTTAGTGGGCCTGGATTTCCTCCTGTGGCCATCGTCCGCGGAAGAGTGGTGGATGAAGGTGGTATAGTGTCGTATTCAATGCATCTTTTTTGTTTAGCCTTTCGCCAAGATTCGATACCTTGGACAATGGAGAGACGAGAGAGAGAGAGAGAGAGAGAGATAGAGAAAGAGAGAGAGAGAGAGAAAGAGAGAGAGAGAGAGAAAGTGAGAGAGGAGAGGAAGAGAGCGAGGAAGAGAGATAGGGAGAGGACGGGGGAGAGAGAATAGAGAGACGGAGGGAGAGAGGAAAGAGAGAGAGGAGGAGGGAGGGGAGAAAGAAGAAAGAAGAGAGAGAGAAAGAAAGACAGAGAGAGAGAGAGAGAGAGAGAGAAAGAGAGAGAGACAGACAGAGAGAGACAGAGAGAGAGAAGTAGTGTGTTTTCCGTTCCACTCTGAGAACGAGTGTCGAAGTCGAACAAGTTTGTAAAGTATGGCGAGTGATCCAGGGCAACGCGGCAGTAAATAGTGACATTGTTAAAACGTCTCGGAAACGCTCAAAACACACAGAGAATTTTGTTTTTTTTAAAACAACACACAAACAAAAATAAAAGAAGCAAAGCGTTTTACTTTCGTTCTTGACAATGTAGAGGTAATGTCAAGTCGGAAAAAAACTAGAAATTTGAATACGTAAGACAGCATTCTCACAGATTATCAGGGCCACTGCCAGTATCATAAAAATGCAAGCCATTTGTAGATTGAAAATGTTCTTTTTACAATTTTGAATTCGTTTTAAGAATTTGTTTTTCCTGAGCAAATGGTCTCATCAGCAGTAGTCATTAAACAGGCGTGCGCGCGTGAGCGCGCTCGCGCGCACACATGCATGCACGCACACACACACACATACACATTCACATACACATACACATACTGCACTGAATAGTTAAAAACTTCGCTAAGTGGGATCTCATACACACAAAGGCACCACCATTCTTCGGTGGAATTGATGAGGGAGTTCGTCAGGGAATGCCCGCTCATTCACCGTCCACACTTCTGAAGGGACAGCCGCTGTCTGCCCACGGGGCACGACTACGTTCATGGAAGTGTTATTTTTCCTACAGAAAAGCAATTTAATCTCTCTGTTACATTCTGAAAGACTCCAAGTCTGCATGGACTCCGAAGACTGAAGATCTGTCTGTTTAGACATCTGCTGGTCATGTGAGCAAGTCTTGTCTGAAACGCCCGCTATGGAAATCCCCTCAAACATGAGTACTAAACAGCAACTCGAGGAGTTAACTCCCTGCAGGCTTAACTCCAAGTCTTCATGGCTGCTCAGTCGGGGTTCAGCAGAAGGTCTGAGCCCCGCAGGCACAGCGCTGCCAACACCAACAGCCAAACAAGCCAATACCAGATAATCTTCCCGGCGTCCGAGTCGGGTTTGGAGCCCAGTTTACGACTGTGGGGGCAAACTCCGCCATTCCCAGTCAGCGTGTGCCGCCATTCTCTGCCCCAACTTGCTAATAGCCCCGCCATGTTTGCCGCTGTTTACACCCGCATTCTGTATTCTCGCCTCTCACTCTACAACTTGTCCCTCCTTGGAGACCAGGATGAAGTCCTCCTCCGTGCATGATTAGGAGGGACCCGTAAGCTGTCCACTCTAACCATGATCCACCACACCCGGTCACTCCTACTACAAGCGATCCCGTCCTCGTGCCTATCAGGAAGCTGGAATATTCACGATGGGGAGGTTTTATGTTACTGGTAGAGAGGTTTTCTCTGACGGTACAAGAGTTCAATGGGGAGATGCTATTCTGAATGCATTGACCAACGACGATTGCATTGACCGTGTCGTCTTGTCAAAAGTGGGACACCTAATAGGATGACCAAGCAGCATGTATCATTACAGCTGGTAAACGAGCAATAATGGTTTCATGTGTGCCCGCCTTCGTGAACGTGTGTTGTTCACTTGTCGCTGTCACTCATATTCTCCTCCTCTTCATCAGTTTCCCTTCCATCGACCACTCACTACCGTTGTTGTTATGTTATTGAGAGTTTTGTACATACATGGACATTGACTATTCCTCTTCGCTAGAGCAGAGATACACACAGCACAGGTTCGCTTTGCTACTCACAAATATCCTACTACTACCTCATGACCTCCCTTTTTACGTTCCTATCCGCTGTAGCCACCTCGCTTACACTCACCTCCAAGAACCTCTCATAGCTAGGATCTAGCTCAACACATTAGCAGTTAGGCCCACGTCCCACTG
>JAWQFJ010001006.1:0-39269 GCA_034096865.1 Theodoxus fluviatilis
CGGTAAAACACAACCCCTCAGACACATCATTTTGGCACTGGACCGGTCCTCTCTTTGCCCCGACGCGCCCTGTCTGCCGCTGATCCTGGCACCCGTCGTTCCAGGTACCTAGACACCGTATGGAGGCCCATATTGTCTGCGGCTCCAAGCGGCCCTACGGTGCACTACGCGCCTCCCTATTCCCGTGCCTCTCTCCCCGATGTCTTGGCAAACTGCAAACACTTTCTTCGCGTCTATCAACCCAACCATAGGGCGCAGACAAACGATGTATGGGCTTGTACCCTTCACAAATTAACACAGAGACCGCGCCTGCACCTCCAATCTGTAGGGTTCAGGGCGCCCCCGAGCGCTCAATGAGCACAGATGGCGCGCTCATGGCCGCGCTTTCACATAACCGAGCACCCAGCCTCAGTGTTCGTTGCGGACCCTTACAAGCAACTTCTACGAAACACAACCAACAACACGTGCGACGCTCAGAGACATGATCGCATGCTCTCTGTCAAGAGAAGTATAAGCATGTCCAAAATACAGGTCTATGACGGGACACCACATTGAGGAGTTTCCACTGGGGCGCCAGATGAGGTTCAGGGGCACACCTTGCTTATTTGCTACCTCGTCGGCAAAGATTAGTAGGCCGAGTGTGTGAAGCACTCTCGCTTGTACCGGAGGCGCCGCGCTCGCACGTGAGTGTTCCCTCGCAATGAACCCGGGATTTGGGGCGTAGATCTTCACCAGAGCGCTGAGGCACAGCACGAAGTGTTCATAGCGCATCACGATCCGACGTGATTCAGGACGACTATTTCACAACTGGCGATATTACGATCACGAAACTGGCCGATGTGATGCTGTAAGGCCACGACAACCCCCCTGCTGTAGCAGCTTCCGGGCGCAACACCGCCGGGTCGACCGCAGGCTTACACTCCACTTTACAAGTGCAAGCGCGTGCCCTCCCTACTGTCTTTGTTTCCGGCGCGGGCCCCGCGCGCTCCTTTGCCCCATGAGATAAGCGGCTCACTGCACAGCGCCCTTTGTGCCACAACCAATATGTCTGACTGATAGTTGTGTCATCAGTTAAATTACATCACACACATGAGAGCACGGAGTAACATCACTACTACACACAAACCGCAAGATCTTTGCACCTCGGTTCGTTAAGCCTCCACACTCCTCACCGCACCCACGCGCGCGTTGGCTCCTTTCCCCCCTAGACGGGAACCGTGCAACACCTCAACACCACCTGGCGGCTTTTGCGTCTATGTTGCCCACGCCTGGCAGCTGCACTTTCCTGCGAGTGGATAGAAAGCAGGCGATGAACGCGCACAGAGAACTAACACACACGTTACCACGCCATGCCGGCCGCCAGGTACAGGTGCTCACACCCCGTCTCCGCAGTGCTCTTTTCTTCCGGCGCGCAGCCTTGTACTTATTGTGCCCGCCATCTCGAACTTTTTCCCCCACTTACGGAGTAGAGCCTTCCTTCCCCCCGTTTTTTTCCACACAACGTCCTTTTCAGACCGCTAGAGCCGCTCCCACAGCTTCAGCGGCACTATACCCCCCCGCCATCTACGGCCTAAATACCTCCGCCTTAGTTTTTCTCGACATCACGCCCCCACAACTAATTGCCCTGTCGTCCCCGCCTTTCAGAATCGTCCCGATCCAACGCGTAACGCTCTTCCTCTTTCTATTGACGCCCATTGTACGTCCTCATATCGCATTTGCGCATACACACCTCCCTCTCTCCTCCTTACCTCGCGCACGATAACTCATATACTTGCACTCGATCTCCATACACAGGCGTTTGTCTTCCTTATTTCCCCTCCCCACCGGTTTGTTTTCACCCCAGTCCCGACACCATTCTGCCCCCTCTTGTGGAGCACAGCTTGCCTTTGTCTGTTCTAGGGCTAGCGTTGGATGTCGCTTCACACACAGCACCCCAGCCCACCGGGCTTCTCCGCCTCCGGAGACACTACTCCTCCCCTCAGAGCCCAAGGGGTCCCACGATTCCCTAAATCTCCTCCCTCACACATCCCCGCCTCTCCTCCGTCTTCTGCCGTTCCCACTTCCTGCCCTGTCTGTATTCCCCTTGCCGCACCCATACCCGCTATGCCTCCTTGCCCGTCGGACCGTTTTCCACCTTCGGGTTTGCGTCTCCCACCCCCGCGCTACTCTCGCCGCTTACACACGCACTGACACGCGGACCTCCTACGGGGCGCCACAAGTTCTGCCCTCTTGATTGGGCCTGCACCGCGCGCAACGCCCACGAGGACCCAGGCCAGTGAGTGCCACCCCGTGGCCCGGCACACAAACGACACCTCCCCGCTGAGCATTGTGGACCGGCCCCAGCCGTCCGTTTTCTTTCGTTTCTGCAGGCAAGCCTACAAAGAACTATAGCAACAGTGAGAGGCATGAAGGTAAGCACGCGCAGGACAATAAACACTGTACACTAACCTTCGCACTGTAAACTAATATGTGCGGAGTCGCCAGTCCACAGTATCGGTGTTGAGGAGCAGCTAATATGAAGGCTGTGGTGACACAGAAAGCCAGGGGCGTTCTACTACTCTTCTCAGGTCACATCCATCCCTCATATCTCTATCTCTTTCCGCCTTCAGGATGCGTAAGAAAGCGAGAGATGTAGCGAGCCGAGGAGAGAGAGGCACGCGCGCGCTGCTTTATCATGTAGTAACAACGGCGCTCCACGAGCACTCGACACACCAAAGTAATGGGACGGCCGACTCCACGAGCTAGGAAGGAGAGGGAGAGGATCGCGCAGTGCTTAACACACTACACACACAGTCGCTCACTGCAGCACTACGCAGAAGCTGACGCGGATACCTGTCACGATCACTCTTGCTGTTGCCGACGCCTTATTCAGTCGCAATACAGTGACCGGCCCGAGACAAGCGAAAGTGCGCCACAAAACACGAACTGACTTTGGAAGTAATAGAAATTGAATGCACGCAATTGAATACACGGAGTTTCACTGTACGGTCGAAGTGAAACTGCAAGGAAAAAGCACTCCCAAACTCTATCACCCCCCACTTCCATCGCACCGCGTGTCTCATTGTGGCGCTGGGACGTCTTCCCACAGAGAGGTGTTTCCCCATATGCAGTACTGACCGCATTCGCTGGCGACGATTTTCTCGCAGGCCAGCATCAGTGGGTGCGTATTCGCTGTGCACGAAAAATAAAGGATGATCTAAAACTTTTTTAAAGCGATAAAGCTCTCGCGGCGAGCCGCACTGCGTGGACGCTACTATGTTGCCCAACTGTTACGGACGAAACATCTTGAGATTTGCACCGAGAAAACCCAAAATGTTCGTCTAGTGAAAACACGACTGCTCCGGAATCCGAGACGCCCTACTCATTTGAGGAAAACCCTTTGGTACAAATTGAAACGCACACCCTGGTCCCCACGAGAGACTTGCGCACAAGACAAGGGACTGGCTCTGAGAAACGCGCCTCTGCTACGTTATTGACTCACTTGACTGCGCCGGAGGCGTGGGAACGGGTTATTGCGCAGTTCACTCCTTACTTTTCCCACTCACAGGAAATGCAGGCTTCGTGCAGTTACGCCGAAATGCGCTCAGGTGCTGAGCAGCTTGTGCACGCAAGGGTTGAAAAGTCGCCAGCGGCGCGTTGCTTATGCTAGGAACCTTGCAAGATTTTTCGAGGAATAAGCCGGTGTCAACATGATGAAAGTAGATACAAAGGCAGTCAAATGTTTGGCACAAAGCGCTGCATGAGCGCTTCATGTTGGCAAATGAGCGCTCTTTGCCTCTCCTGAACACCTACAGATTTAGTGCAGCGCTTCACTTGTTAAAAGGGAGGTAAATCTTCTGCGCCGCATTTTGTGTTGCTAGACGCTAAGAAAGTGTTTTCTTTGCCACAGACATCGGCCAGTGCGGGATCGAAGACGCCATTTTGAAAATCGTCTGAATCACGTCGGATCGGTGATGCACAGCGCTGCTCAGCGCTGAGTGAATCACGCCCCAAAATCGCTGTTCAGGAGTGAAACACGTGCAGCGCTGCGCCTCCTGAACAAGCCTATGATAACACCGGCCTATTACTTGCCGACGAGGTAGGCAAAGCAAGGTGCCCCTGAACCTTCGTGGCGCTCCAGGGGAACTCCTCAATGACGTCATACAATTGGGAAGTCCTGAAAAGCATTATCTGTCTCTATCTCTCTTTCGTAAGATTGGCATGAAGTCCTGGGCCCGTATTCACAACGGCGATTTATCGGCGATTTATTTTAACCTCGATTTATCTGTAAACTCAGACGATTCCAACTGCCTGTTCCGCTCTCCCTTGGCTGGAAACCAGTATATATAGCAAAGCGCAACCTAGGATCCTCTGACGAGCGTACCTTATCTAACCGATCAAGATAACCCGGGTTTAGGGGATAAATCGAGTGTTAAAAAGATAAATCGCCGTTGTGAATATACGGGCCCTGAAGAACATTCTGTCTCTGTCTCTCTTTCGTAAGATTGGCATGAAGTCCTGAAGAACACTCTAGGCTTGTTCAGGAGTACAACGCGCTGCATGAGCGCTTCATGTTGGCAATTGAGCGCTCTTTGCCTCTCCTGAACACCTACAGATGTAGTGCAGCGCTTTACTTTTTAAAGGGGAGGTAAGTCTTCTGCGCCCTATGTTGTGTTGATAGACGCGAAGAAAGTGTTTTCTTTGCCACAGACATCGTTTATGCACGTTTAAATGTATTCTGCATGAATAAAGTCCACTACTGTGTCATCCTTACTCGCCATTACTCGCGCATACAGGGCGCTTGGGGCAAATAAAGCCCGTTCCAGTCCCAAAATGATGTTTCTGAGGGTTATTTTACGCATCGACGGCCAGTGCGGGATCGAAGACGCCATTTTGAATATGATGCAAAATCGTCTGAATCACGTCGGATCGGTGATGCAGAGCGCTGCTCAGCGCTGAGTGAATCACGCCCCAAAATTGCTGTTCAGGAGTGAATCACATGCAGCGCTGCGCCTCCTGAACAAGCCTTCTGTCTCTATCTCTTTCTTAAGATTGTATGAAGTCCTGAAGAACATTCTGTCTCTATCTCTTTCGTGAGATTGGCATGAAGTCCTGAAGAACATTCTCCGTCTGTCTGTCTGTCTGTCTGTCTGTCTGTCTGTCTGTCTGTCTGTCTGTCTGTCTGTCTGTCTGTCTCGTCTGTCTGTCTGTCTGTCTGTCTGTCTGTCTGTCTGTCTGTCTGTCTGTCTGTCTGTCTGTCTGTCTGTCTTTCTGTCTCTGTCTGTCTGTCTGTCTGTCTGTCTGTCTGTCTGTCTGTCTGTCTGTCTGTCTGTCTGTCTGTCTGTCTGTCTGTCTGTCTGTCTGTCTGTCTGTCTGTCTGTCTGTCTCTCTCTCTCTCTCTCTCTCTCTCTCTCTCTCTCTCTCTCTCTCTCTCTCTCTCTGTGTTTCCATAAATGTTCACATTCATGTGCAGTGCCGTTGCTCTACATAATTTCCATCGACCATGAAAGCTACCCCCGGAATGTTGGGCACAGAAAAAAGACAGTAATCTTTCCCTAAGCACTCGCTCAAGGTGAGATATCTATTTCACCTGGAAAAAAAGAAAACAGAAAAAAATGACCGGAGTCTGACCAATTGTATTCTCTCGTGAGAGAAGTGGGCCCTGAAGAGGGCCTTTACTAGAGCAGTCGTAGGCTTCTAGAGCAGTCGTAGGCGAGCTTTCGGAGGGGATCCTCCTTCTTCAGGCCAAGTGGCATTCTGAACACAGAGATGTAGTATCTCTGACACAGGTTGGTCACGTGACTTCGAATCCACATTCCAATGATTCTACCAATCAAAATTCAACATGATCAGAAGACCATTGAGAGTAAAAAGAGGCGATTCTATTTCACTCAAATTATTTATCCCGATAGATAAACACAAATTTGGTGTTCTAATAAAACTAATCTATGAGATTTTCAGGAAATCATTTGAGAACTACTTTTAGCGCGAACGTGTCTATAAGGTTGCAAACTGCCTTGAGCACGTGCGATTGTGTATATACAGTAGTCGCCGCTTATTAAAAACACATTGGGACCGAACAAAAGTGTTTTTAATAAGCGGCGTTTTTATTAACCGGCACTTCCCGCTTCACCAAGCCGTTGCGTTTCTTCCACCTGTTAAACCACCCATTTGTAGCTTTGAATTCGGAGCGACCAAGCTGGGAAGCAATCTGTTCCGCCTTCTGACACAGGATTGGGCCGTTTACAGGTGTGTTGCGCGCTTGGATAGAGTCGAACCACCGCTTTAAGCCATCTTCTGTCTCGTTATCCTTCCCGCAGCGCCGACGCTTCCTTTGGCCTTGACTGGAGCCCTCTGCGATATCAGCCCTAAGTTCATCTTCTTTTTTCAGTGTCTGGCACAGAAATGATGCCGACACACCCAAAATGTCAGCAACCTCCCTCAAACGTTTAGAATTTAGCTCTCGGTAGCGATCAAGCAAGTCCACTTTGTCTTTGGGTGTCATTTCTGTTCTTTTCTTTTCTTTGGAGCTGAAGTTAAAGCCATTTTCTGATTCACTGCTTATCCAGCGAGACTAGACAGTGTTGAATTGACATCTGACGGTTTGCTGACAAGGTACGTGTAATCACTGTTCACACAAACGCTGAAGCGTCTTTAGTTGTCATCTAACGGTTTGCTGACAAGAATTCACAACCAGAGATCGACTCTGACCCTCCAAACTCGCTCAATGAAGTATAAATATTGCTGTTGTATTCAAAGTCCTTATAATTAGTAGAGTTCACAATATTACACTCTTGTGATTCGAATTTTACCGCATACAAGTTTTACATTCATGGGAAATCGATGTTTAGAAAATGAACTGACGGAAAAATGGCTGCCAGTATGGAGTGTATCACAACAAGCGGAGGAATACACTCACGATGTGATATGGCATTCAGCGTGGCTGTTCAGAACGGTGGTATACATGTTATGGAAGAATTTAGGCTATCACGTGACCAACCTGTTGCTGAGACTATATTCACTAGTCTCAGCCACGCTGAATGGCCAAGTGGTACAGGACTGGCAGGCGTAGGGTTTAAATAGGGGACTGGCGGAGGCTCGTGCAACGCAAGTCCCCCGAGAAAAGCAGGAGTGGACATGTGCTCACCCCCGTATTTCAGGCACCACAATACATGCATCACGTGCAGACGAGAAGTGTCCGAGTGTTGAGGACTGCCGCCTACAGGGGTGTCCCTTGCGAATAAAAATATTTGAAAAGCCTACTTTGGAACACCATTTCTGGAGCCGAGCGACATTGACTCCTCTACAATTCCTCTCAACACATTCCGCTACCCCCACCCCACCCCCACCCCCCGTCCCCCACCCCCGTCCCCCACCCCCGTCCCCCCCCCCACCCCCCACCCCCACCCCTGTCATTCTCACCGCCATTCATGATATTCACCACCTCTCCCGTCATTCTCACATTTCCCACACCCGTCTCCCCCCCCCCCCCCCCCCCCCCCCACCTCATGTACTCACCATCTCTTAATAAATAAACCCCTCCCCCCCTTTGTCACTCTCATCACGCCCTCCACCCTTTTTCATATATTCACCCCCTCTCTGGCATTCTTACCAACCCTCATGTATTCGCCACCCTCTCTTTCATCCTCACCACCCTCTCATTCATCCTCACCACCCCTCTTTCATCCTCACAACCCCCTCTTTCATCCTCACCCCCCCCCCCCTCTTTCATCCTCATCACCCCGTCTTTCATCCTCACCACCCCCTCTTTCATCCTCACCATCCATCTTTCATCCTCACCACCCCCTCTTTCATCCTCACCCCCCCCCCCTCATTCATCATTGCCACACCCTCTTTCATCATTGCTACCCCCTTTTTCATCCTCACCACCCCCTCTTTCATCCTCACCACCCCCTCTTTTATCCTCACCACCCCCTCTTTCATCCTCACCACCCCGTCTTTCATCCTCACCCCCCCTCTTTCATCCTCACCACCCCCTCTTTCATCCTCACCACCCCCTCTTTCATCCTCACCACCCCCTCTTTCATCCTCACCACCCCGTCTTTCATCCTCACCCCCCCTCTTTCATCCTTACCACCCCCCTCTTTCATCCTCACCACCCCCTCTTTCATCCTCACCCCCCCCTCTCCCCTTTCATCCTCCACCACCCCCTCTTTCATCCTCACCACCCCTCTTTCATCCTCACCACCCCCTCTTTCATCCTCACCACCCCCTCATTCATCCTCACCACCCCCTCTTTCATCCTTGCCACCCCCTCTTTCATCCTTGCCACCCCCTCTTTCATCCTCACCACCCCCTCTTTCATCCTCACCACCCCCTCTTTCATCCTCACCACCCCCTCTTTCATCCTCCACCCCCTCTCATCCCACCACCCCTCTTTCATCCTCACCACCCCTCTTCATCCTCACCACCCCCTCTTTCATCCTTGCCACCCCCTCTTTCATCCTCACCCCCCTCACTCATCCTTGCCACCCCCTCATTCATCCTCACCACCCCCTCATTCATCCTCACCACCCCCTCATTCATCCTCACCACCCCCTCTTTCATCCTCACCACCCCCTCTTTCATCCTCACCACCCCTCATTCATCCTTGCCACCCCCTCTTTCATCCTCACCACCCCCTCTTTCATCCTCACCACCCCCTCTTTCATCCTCACCACCCCCTCTTTCATCATTGTTACCCCCTTTTTGATCCTCACCACCCTCTCTTTCATCCTCACCACCCCCTCTTTCATCCTCACCACCCCCTCTTTCATCCTCACCACCCCCTCTTTCATCCTCACCACCCCTCTTTCATCCTCACCACCCCCTCTTTCATCCTCACCACCCCGTCTTTCATCCTCACCACCCCCTCTTTTATCCTTGCCACCCCCTCTTTCATCCTTGCCACCCCCTCCAGCCAGCCACTACACTGACGTGCCTGGGTCCGGAGTGGGGGTTAGAGTGGACCCACCGCTTCTCTAAATGATTGATAGTAATTGGTATGAGTGATTGATAGTAATTGGTATGAGTGATTGATAGTAATTGGTATGAGTGATTGATAGTAATTGGTATGAGTGATTGATAGTAATTGGTATGAGTAATTGATAGTAATTGGTATGAGTGATTGATAGTAATTGGTATGAGTGATTGATAGTAATTGGTATGAGTGATTGATAGTAATTGGTATGAGTGATTGATAGTAATTGGTATGAGTGATTGATAGTAATTGGTATGAGTGATTGATAGTAATTGGTATGAGTGATTGATAGTAATTGGTATGAGTGATTGATAGTAATTGGTATGAGAAACTGAGTCTTCACTCGGCTTGTTCCAACCAGTTCCAGAGCCGTGTGGTCATTAGTCTTGCATAGCCACAGCGGCTGATAAGCCCTGAAGCTTCCATCTATCAATCCTTCCACTCATCCACCCATCCATTCTTCCGTCCACCTATCCATCCATCTATCTATCCATCCACTCATCCATTCTTCCGTCCATCTATCCGTCCATCTGTCTATCTATCCATCCACCCATTCGCCCACCTATCATCCACCCGTCTTTCCATCTGTCCATCCATCCATCCTTCCGTCTGTCCATCCGTCCATTCATCCACCCGTCCGACCGTCCGTCCATCCATCCATTCGTCTATCTGTCCGTCCGTCTGTCCATCCGTCCGTCCGTCCGTCCATCCATCCTCCCATCCTTTCATCAATCCATCCATCCATCCATCCATCCATCCATCCATCCATCCATCCATCCACCATCCATCCATATTGGAACCAGTCAGTGGGTGACTGAATTAATTTATGCGTTCATGCGCGTGCGCGTGTGTATGCGTGTGTGTGTGTGTAAGCTTGTGCGCGTGTATGTTTGCAGGTGTGTATGCGCGCGCGAATATTTGTGTATACAAGCTTGCGCGCGTGTTTGTGCGCCCGTTAGTGTGTATGTGTGTGTGTGTGTGTGTGTGTGTGTGTGTGTGTGTGTGTGTGTGTGTGTGTGCGTGCGTGCGTGCGTGTGTGCGTATGTGAGTGTGTGTGTGTTTATGTATGTGTGAGAGAGAAAGAGAGACGGACGGACAAAGACAGACAGATAGATAGATAGATAGATAGATAGATAGATAGATAGATAGATAGATAGATAGATAGATAGATAGATAGATAGATAGATAGATAGATAGATAGATAGATAGATAGATAGATAGATAGATAGATAGATAGATAGATAGATAGATAGATAGATGGATGATAGATGAATAGATAGATAGATAGATAGATAGATAGATAGATAGATAGATAGATAGATAGATAGATAGATAGATAGATAGATAGATAGATAGATAGATAGATAGATAGATGATTGATAGATGGATGGATAGATGAATAGATAGATAGATAGATAGATAGATAGATAGATAGATAGATAGATAGATAGATAGATAGATAGATAGATAGATAGATAGATAGATAGATAGAGAGAGAGAGAGAGAGAGAGAGTAAATGAATGCAGGTATGAAGGGCTACTGTGTAAATGTAATGCGTCTACCTTACTGTGTGCTGCGGGCAAGAGGAGGAAGAACTAGCATTTGGGATTTGGGATGGTGGGGGTGGGGTGGGTTGGGGTTGGGTTGGGGTGTGGTGTGGTGTGGTGTGGTGTGGTGTGGGGTGGTGTGGGGTGGTGGTGGTGGTGGTGGTGGTGATGGTGGTGGTGATGGTTGTGGGGTTGGGGTGATAGAGAAGAGAGGAAGATGGCGGATTAATGGTTTATCGTTGTAGGACAGGCAAAAGCATTTCTGGTAAATATCAAATGTGGCGAACGGAAAGCAACATGGGGAAATCCCCTCGCCCTGCCCTGACCCTGTACTGTGCACTGTGTACGTGCCACTTTCAAACCGGATTCCATGTTGTTCCAGTTCCATGCCGTGGAAATCCCTGAAGGTCACTGGGACTCTTGCTTTCTCCAGAAAAGTTTTGTCTGAGAAATGTATATTCTGATGGTTGTCATCCTGCTCAGGTCATGACTACTTTCGTTGGACACCTGAGATTCCTCCACGTACCCATGTTCTTATGTCTTACTCCATTTTATTAAAGTGGTCTCAAACTACCATCATGGTTGCCACTTTTCAACAGCATCACCAACAACACCACCAACAACATCACCACAAACACCACCAAGAACACCACCACCACCAACAACACCACCAAGATCACCAACAACAACAACACCAAAAACACCAACACTACCAATAACAACACCGCTACCAACAGCAACACCACCAACACCAACACTACAACACCAACAACTATACCAACAACAACACCAACACCACGTGCAACACCACCACCAACAACACCAACAACAACATCCCCAATAACACCACCAATAACATCACCAAGAACACCACCAACAATACAAACACTACCAATAACAACACCACTACCAACAACACCACCAACACCAACACCACAACAACATCCCCAATAACACCACCAATAACACCACCAACAACATCCCCAATAATACCACCAATAACACCACCAACAACATCCCCAATAATACCACCAATAACACCACCAATGACAACAGCACTTGCACTGCTGCCTTTGCTGCTATCCTTTGGTCAACTTCAACTTTGTTTCTGCAATTGATTCGACTGCTTCTACTACTGGTTCTGCTGCTTCATATGGTACATGACTTTGTTTCTACCTGTACTGCTTTTGCTTTGGGAACTACTGCCTCTGATATTAGCTTTCTTTTTCTCCTCCTCCTCCTCCTCCTCCTCCTCCTCCTCCTCCCTCTTCCTCCTCCCACCCTCCTCCCCCTCCCTCCTCCTCCCTCCCTCCTCTTCCCTCCCTCCTCTTCCCCTCCCTCCTCCTTCCCTCCCTCCCTCCCTCCCTCCTCCTTCCCTCCCTCCCTCTCTCTCCTCCCTCCTTCCTCCCTCCCTCCCTCCTCCTCCCTCCCTCCTCCTCCCTCCCTCCTCCCTCCCTCCTCCTTCCTCCTCCTTCCTCCTCCTTCCTCCTCCCTCCTCCTCCTCCTCCTCCCTCCTCCTCCTCCTCCTCCTCCTCCTCCTCCTCCTCCTCCTCTTCCTCCTCCTCCACCATTGGTAAGTGTGTGTTTGGGCGAGACACTGTCCAAAGAGGAAATACGCCCTGTACAATGAACTGGTGCCAGGCTGACATCGGCCTCTGATGGGAAAAGTTGCATGTGTTTACAGATAGCGGGCGTAAGTCGCAAGGGAGTCCGACAGCAGGACTGCGTGTGAGGGTTCGTTGTGAATCGTGGACAGTGGTGGGCGGAGGCCGCGTCACCCTAAGCCTTCCACCAGCTCGGCTGTGACACCATCCAGGTGAGCATGAAAGTCTCTACAACGAGGGGCGCTATGTCAGTCGGTATGTACATCCTACACGTGTGCGTGCTTAGCCCATTCTGTAAACCCGAGTCAGTACGTAGTATTGACTCTGGCACAGTTCGCAATGAATGCGTAATAGGCTTGACCCTTGGCATTACAGCCTTGCGCCAAAAATAGTTCGTTCTGATACTATTTTTCTCTCCACTTTTTACAGAAATCATTCAGAAGTCAAAACTTGGTTCCATTTCAACACAAACATTTTATTGTATCGAATAAACGCTTATTTGTTGTCTCAACAAGAGTAAGTTAAGAGTTTTGTGCGAAATAGTCTTAGAACTACTTTAACGGCGTATGTCAGTGAGCACATCGGCTATCCCACAAGCCTCTCGTGTGACCTCCGCTTGCATAAATTGGCCAAAAACCTTCCATCACGTGATGTGAACTGTGCTAGAGATACTTTTGCCGGTAGGCGAAATCTCTAGTTTACTAGAATGTGCTTATCCTGCCTAGTTGGCAAATAACAGGCCGGTGTCATCATGTGACAAACAATTGACTGCTAAATCTCCCTGCGAGGAGGGCCTGGTGTAAGATCGCTGATGCGCCTGGAAAGCGATCTCGCTAAATCTCCCTGCAAGGCGGGCCTGGTGTAAGATCGCTGATGCGCCTGGAAAGCGATCTCGCTAAATCTCCCTGCAAGGCGGGCCTGGTGTAAGATCGCTGATGCGCCTGGAAAGCGATCTCGCTAAATCTCCCTGCAAGGCGGGCCTGGTGTAAGATCGCTGATGCGCCTGGAAAGCGATCTCGCTAAATCTCCCTGCAAGGCGGGCCTGGTGTAAGATCGCTGATGCGCCTGGAAAGCGATCTCGCTAAATCTCCCTGCAAGGAGGGCCTGGTGTAAGATCGCTGATGCGCCTGGAAAGCGATCTCGCTAAATCTCCCTGCAAGGCGGGCCTGGTGTAAGATCGCTGATGCGCCTGGAAAGCGATCTCGCTAAATCTCCCTGCAAGGCGGGCCTGGTGTAAGATCGCTGATGCGCCTGGAAAGCGATCTCGCTAAATCTCCCTGCAAGGCGGGCCTGGTGTAAGATCGCTGATGCGCCCACTGAGGGCAACATATGATCCTCCCTGGTCGGATCCAGGTCTGACAACTAAATGACGTCAGGCAAAGATGACACTGTCGTAGAGAACACACGTGAGCTGATGGATGACGTCAGGCAAAGATGACACTGTCGTAGAGAACACACGTGAGCTGATGGATGTCATGGGTGTCAGAGGTGAGGATCGACGAGCCTCTTGAAATTATGAATTTGTCGAATATGTGAACAACTGTCTTGAACGTTCGGCACACAGATTAGCCTCCACGGTGTAGATCTAGGTGTGTGTAAAGGTAGGCCCTGGCCTACTTGTAGGTGTTTGTAAAGAACACTTTGAATCGAGCACTTACCTTGAAATTGAAACTTTCGCTTTTGTGCTGTTTTGATATACACAAAAAATTACCTACTCCCCCCCTCCCCCCCCCCCCCCCCCCCCCAACCCCCGACCCGCTTTTTGGGGAGCTAACTTAATGAGAGGAACCGATATTTTCACGTACACATTCGTCACCTTGTTCTCATGCAAGCTCTAATCATGCTATCCCGTATTTTTGCGTAATGCCTTGTAAGTTTTTTCCTATTTACGTTGTTGCACCTTTATTTTCAGTCACCAATTTTGGCTCCTATTTACGTTATTGCACTTCCGTTTTTAGTCACCAAGGTTGGTTCCTATTTACTTTGTTACACTTCCGTTTTCAGCCACCAAGGTTTGTTCCTATTTACTTTGTTACACTTCCGTTTTCAGCCACCAAAGTTAGCTCCTATTTACGTTGTTGCACCTTTATTTTCAGTCACCAAAGTTAGCTCCTATTTACGTTATCGCACTTCCATTTTCAGTCACCAAAGTTAGCTCCTATTTACGTTGTTGCACCTCCATTTTCAGTCACCAAAGTCAGCTCCTATTTACGTTATTGCACCTCTATTTTCAGTCACCAAAGTTAGCTCCTATTTACGTTATTGCACTTCCATTTTCAGCCACCAAAGTTAGCTCCTATTTACGTTGTTGCACCTCCATTTTCAGTCACCAAAGTCAGCTCCTATTTACGTTGTTGCACCTCCATTTTCAGTCACCAAAGTCAGCTCCTATTTACGTTGTTGCACCTCCATTTTCAGTCACCAAAGTCAGCTCCTATTTACGTTGTTGCACTTCCATTTTCAGCCACCAAAGTCAGCTCCTATTTACGTTGTTGCACTTCCATTTTCAGCCACCAAAGTCAGCTCCTATTTACGTTGTTGCACCTCTATTTTCAGTCACCAAAGTTTGCTCCTATTTACGTTGTTGCACCTCTATTTTCAGTCACCAAAGTCAGCTCCTATTTACGTTGTTGCACCTCCATTTTCAGTCACCAAAGTTTGCTCCTATTTACGTTGTTGCACCTCCATTTTCAGTCACCAAAGTCAGCTCCTATTTACGTTGTTGCACCTCCATTTTCAGTCACCAAAGTCAGCTCCTATTTACGTTGTTGCACCTCTATTTTCAGTCACCAAGGCCTCAAACTAGCCAGAGGCTACTTCCTCGCCAGGGGGGACAGCATTGCCATCGCCCTTGTTCTTGACCCCTGACTGTTATTGAGGTCAAGGGCAAAGCAGAAGTCCTGCCATGCCGTACTGTAACGAAACATGCGACGCCACATGCGGATATTATGACGTCATTTCCGTGAACGAGTCATCACATGATGGCACTTCCTGCCTGTGCCACGGTGACTGTCGACTTCCGGTCGGCCTTCGGACAGCACTGTGCATTTGGCTGTTGGTGATTCTGGGTAACGGCTCAGTGTCTTGCAGGCTTCATGTTTCGTCCAGACTTTAAACTGCTTTTTGAAAGGATAAAGTGGAAAATGAAAGAGCTAGTTGCAGGGAAGAAAGCAGTGGTGGAGGGGGGTGGGGGTTGGTGGCGGTGGGGGGTGCGGGTGGGCGTGGGGAGCGTGTGTGTGTATGTGTGAAGATGCGCAGAGGAGGATGAATGGACGGATGGATCGATGAATAGTCACACTTTATTGTCCCGCAAAACATGAAATATGTGAACACTGTAAGAGGTGGCACACCGACGACACTACAGAAACATACTACCCGTATTTTACTCCTGAGAGGGGACAGGCAGTGCGAGTCAAGCGTCTTGCTTGAGGACGCAACTCTAATATCCGTGCAGCTTCCAACATGGCCAAGGGACGGTGGGTGGGCGCTCTAAGCACTGGACTAGACACTGGACTAGACCCAACTTGGACGAGAGACCCAACAAGGACTAGATCCCAACTAGGGCTAAACCCCAATGAGGACTAAATCCCAACTAGGGCTAGACCCATCTAGGACTAGACCCAACTTGGACGAGAGACCCAACTAGGACTAGATCCCAACTAGGGCTAAACCCCAATGAGGACTAGATCCCAACTAGGGCTAGACCCATCTTGGTCTAGACACAACTTGGACGAGAGACCCAACTAGGACTAGATCCCAACTAGGGCTAAAACCCAATGAGGACTAGAGACCCAACTAGGGCTAAACCCCAATAAGGACTAGAGACCCAACTAGGGCTAAACTCCAACTAGGACTAGAGCCCACCTAGGACTAGACCCAACTTGGACGAGACCCAACTAGGACTAGAGATCCAACTAGGACTAGAGTCCCAACTAGGACTGGAGACCCAACTAGGACTGGAGACCCAACTAGGACTGGAGACCCAACTAGGACTGGAGACCCAACTAGGACTAGAGACCCAACTAGGACTGGAGACCCAACTAGGACTGGAGACCCAACTAGGACTAGAGACCCAACTAGGACTGGAGACCCAACTAGGACTGGAGACCCAACTAGGACTGGAGACCCAACTAGGACTAGAGACCCAACTAGGACGGAAGACCCAACTAGGACTGGAGACCCAACAAGGACTAGAGACGCAACTAGGACTGCAGACCCAACTAGGACTGGAGACCCAACTAGGACTGGAGACCCAACTAGGACTAGAGACCCAACTAGGACTGGAGACCCAACTAGGACTGGAGACCCAACTAGGACTGGAGACCCAACTAGGACTGGAGACCCAACTAGGACTGGAGACCCAACTAGGACTAGAGACCCAACTAGGACTGGAGACCCAACTAGGACTGGAGACCCAACTAGGACTGGAGACCCAACAAGGACTGGAGACCCAACTAGGACTGGAGACCCAACTAGGACTGGAGACCCAACTAGGACTGGAGACCCAACTAGGACTGGAGACCCAACTAGGACTGGAGACCCAACTAGGACTGGAGACCCAACTAGGACTAGAGACCCAACTAGGACTGGAGACCCAACTAGGACTGGAGACCCAACTAGGACTGGAGACCCAACTAGGACTGGGGACCCAACTAGGACTGGAGACCCAACTAGGACTGGAGACCCAACTAGGACTGGAGACCCAACTAGGACTGGAGACCCAACTAGGACTGGAGACCCAACAAGGACTGGAGACCCAACTAGGACTAGAGACCCAACTAGGACTGGAGACCCAACTAGGACTGGAGACCCAACTAGGACTGGAGACCCAACAAGGACTGGAGACCCAACTAGGACTGGAGACCCAACTAGGACTGGGGACCCAACTAGGACTAGAGCCCACCTAGGACTGGAGACCCAACTAGGACTGGAGACCCAACTAGGACTGGAGACCCAACTTGGACGAGACCCAACTAGGACTAAACTCCAACTAGGACTAAACTCCAACTAGGACTGGAGACCCAACTAGGACTAAACTCCAACTAGGACTAGAGCCCACCTAGGACTAGACCCAACTTGGACGAGACCCAACTAGGACTAGAGATCCAACTAGGACTAGAGTCCCAACTAGGACTGGAGACCCAACTAGGACTGGAGACCCAACTAGGACTGGAGACCCAACTAGGACTGGAGACCCAACTAGGACTGGAGACCCAACTAGGACTGGAGACCCAACTAGGACTGGAGACCCAACTAGGACTGGAGACCCAACTAGGACTAGAGACCCAACTAGGACTGGAGACCCAACTAGGACTAGACCCAACTAGGACTAGACCCAACTAGGACTAGACCCAACTAGGACTAGAGACCCAACTAGGACTAGAGTCCCAACTAGGACTAGAGTCCCAACTAGGACTAGACCCAACTAGGACTAGAGACCCAACTAGGACTAGAGTCCCAACTAGGACTGGAGACCCAACTAGGACTAGAGACCCAACTAGGACTAGACCCAACTAGGACTAGACCCCAACGAGGACTAGACCCAACTAGGACTAGAAGAAGCTCTGTAACTTCATTGTCAGGATAAGGGAAGGGGGAGGGGGGGGGGGGGGGGGTACGTGTGTGGAGAGGGGAAGGGGGGGGGGGTTGGAGAAAGGAGGGGGCAGGGGAGGCGGGTTGGTGTTGCCGTGTGGCAGTTGCCCTGTCTCCAAAGACCTGAGAGAATAAAGGAGCTGGGGGAGATGTGAATGGGGAAGAGAAGCAAAGACAAGCTGGAAGATGAAAGAAATGCCGTGTGTACATGGATACGAGACAAAAGCATGAACAAGTGGGTACTTTACGAGAGAGATTTTTTAATACGAATCGATTAAACTGTGATCAGTGTCCTCACTTCCGGCGTTTTCACATGTACACGCATGCCATCAACGGATTACTAATTAAATCTGCCCCTTCTCAAACAGAACACATTGTCGTTGCTAGTTCTGAGCGTCCCTGGCAACGGGATGGTATGCTGCCTGGTGATGAGACGAGCAGCAATGAGATCGGCAACCAATCTTCTGGTGGTTGCTATGGCAACGGCTGACGTCCTCACGACGTTGATTGGCGTGCCTGCCTCCATGGCAACGCTGGTCTCTGACTGTATGACATCACACGTGCCAGGTTTTGGAGTTGTCACCCTTTTACAGGTAGGACATTTTTGCTTCTTTTTTTACACACTGAGCAGGAGAGTTTCATGAGATGCACAGTCCACACGTTTGGCAAATACTGCACGATGAAACTTCTGTCCCATCCGAGATTTGAGATGCCCGATCCATTTTAAAGCGAAAAAAATTCTTTGGATTTTGATGAGGTCTTGTTAAATTTATTTATGTTCCACATCGATTTATGCTTAACCACTGAGCCAACGATTGGATTTTCTACTAAGCAAAAGTAGGCAGCCAAAAATACGACCGAAAAATAGAACACAGATACAGCCAGTTGCCAACGTCACTTCGCTTTCCCAAGGGCATTTTAGCCACGCTGTTACTGCCACATTGGCAAAGAAATCCGCCCACAACACCATTCCTCTGCCCAGAGAGATTTCTGTTTTACCCAGGGGTTAAAAAAACTGTCCCGACTCCATCAGCAATTTGTTGGAGAGCACGAGTGCGGAATCCATGCAGAATCTAACAACGCATCTATATGAAACGCACACACACGCGCGCGCGCGCGCGTACACACACACACACACACACACACACACACACACACACACACACAAGACAGCCCCATAAGAACAAGACTTGAATCCTTTTGCAGTCTTGCATCTCTCTCTCTCTCTCTCTCTCTCTCTCTCTCTCTCTCTCTCTCTCTCTCTCTCTCTCTTCTCTCTCTCTCTCTCTATATATATATATATATATATATATATATATATATATATATATATACAGATCAGGAGTGGTGGCATGCTTTTGTAACCAAGACAGCTCCTCGTGAGTCAGGGAGGGCAGGAAACAAGACGCTCTTTTTACGTCATAGAGCCATGACGTTGTGACTGCAAGGGCCAAAGGGAAGAGGAGCAAAGAACAGGAAATCTGTTCGACACCGGGCAGAGCTGTGTACTCATGTCCAACTAATTTCTGTCTCAAAGCAAAGGCAGAGCGTGTCAGTATAGAGACTATGAAGGTAAACTCCTTCGACACGAGGACTGGTCTAATCCCACAGTGGATGCACCGAATCCCCGCTAAATGGCGGGGACAACTGACAAACACCTGCCGCAGTGCAAAAGGTGCTGCCGCTGCAATCAGCGTTGACTGATAAATCAGCGCAGAAACATTCCACTGAGGAGATCAATAGCCTGACACTCGGCCACGGCAGCTTACAAGGCCTCGACGCGGTGGCGGCATTGTGGAACGAGGGAACGAAGACCGCGGGAGAAAATCGATGGAAACGCAGGGACACAACATCTCATCACCAGGGGGCAGACGTGGGGTGGACAAGGACGGCGCGTGTCGTTTCGACCTGTTGTCGCAGTCAGTGCTGCACTGCTTGGATACCCTGGGGAGAGGACCGCGCCCATTTAGCGTGGCCGATACTCGGTGCTCAGCGTTGACCGTGCCTGAAGAGTGTTGCGGAGAACACCAGCGGTGGGACGCCTCCCTTGCTTCACGTCGACCAAGGTCGTCGCCCTCTGGAAGCGGCTGTGACAGCGTGCACAGTGCGTGACGTGACGTGACGTGACATGTGACAATGAGTCTTCGCCCAAGAGGCTGCATCTATTCGTTGGCCAATGCGATTCTCAAAGGGAAAAATCCTGATGGAGAAATTGCTATACCGTACAATACATTAAAACTTACTATTCTCTTTCACTTCTGAAACTGCATTAACTTCAAACAGAAACGTTCACACAGTTAAAGATACTAGTGCACGCTATGCACATCAATTAACTCTATATGCTGCAAACTACCCTGTCTTGAGAGAGAGAGAGAGAGAGAGAGAGAGAGAGAGAGAGAGAGAGAGAGAGAGAGACAGACAGACAGGCAGGCAGACAGACAGACAGACAGAGAGTGCGGATAGAGAGAGAGAGTGTGCTGACAGAGAGAGAGAGATAGAGAGAGAGTGCGGACAGAGAAAGAGAGACACACACATACACATTTACACACACACATACATACACAGACATACACACACACAGACACGGAGACGGACGGACGGACGGACGGACAGACAGACAGACAGACAGACAGACAGACAGACAGACAGACACACACACACACACACACACGCACACACACAGCTAGACAGACATGCAGGCAGGCAGAAAGACAGACATACACACAGACATACACACAGACATACACACAGACATACACACAGACAGACAGAGAGATTATGCAACAGAATACCCTAACAAGAAACACGCAGAGAATGATGACACCAGGACTATCGCATCATAAAGGAAAGAGTTTCTTGTTTGATTTTTCTTTCTTCTCTCATCACGGAACAACATTTGTTCTCAAGGCAATTGAATTTTTGCAGATGATATCTGCGTCGACCAGCATCTTCCTGCTGATGGTGACCAGCGTGGACCGCTACCTGGTCATTGTGTACGACAAGGGCAGACTCAGCCCCAGAGCTGCCATAGGCCTGGCCTCGGGGTGCTGCTTTGGCGCCATTTTACTGACCTTGACCGTGCTCTTGAGGTTCGACCTTCACATTTTGCCGATGACCTTGATGGTCTTGAGCCATGCAGACTGGAATCGGCTTCTGATATTTTCTTGCCTGGTAAGTAGAGTTACATTGCAGTAAATGCAATATACATCAGCATAAATACACACTCCATCCATTGGTGTCTTGTCTGGTAGGTAGGGTTACATTGCAGTAAATGCGATATACATCAGCATAAGTACAAACTCCACCCATTGATGTCTTGCCTGGTAGGTAGGGTTACATTGCAGTAAATGCGATATACATCAGCATAAAACAAACGCCCTCCTTTAATTTCTTGCCTGTAATTGTCGGTATGTCTGGGTCTACGGCAGTGTCTGTGATGCTACTCTGCATCTCTCCACTTCCAGTTCCGCACTTCTTTTGTGCCAGTCGTCCTCCATTACATTAGCGTGTGCCGTGAATCTCCACATTCGGCCACTTGTGTCTGTCTGTCTGTCTGTCTGTCTGTCTGTCTGTCTGTCTGTCTGTCTGTCTGTCTGTCTGTCTGTCTGTCTGTCTGTCTGTCTGTCTGTCTGTCCGTCTGTCCGTCCGTCCGTCCGTCCGTCCGCCGTCCGCCCGCCCGCCCGCCCGCCCGTCCGCCCGTCGGTCCACACACACACATACACGCACGCACGCACGCACACACACAGAGACCATACACACTCACACAGTGACCATACACACACACATACACACACACACACACACACACGCATGCACGCACGCACGCACACACACACACAGACCATACACACTCACACAGTGACCACACACACACACACACATGCAAGTACACACGCGCGCAGGCACGCACAAACACATGCAGATGCCCACCGTCACACTTACGTGCACGCACTCACAGTGGACAGACATTCACAACTATATGTATGAGTACCCCCCCCCCCCCCCTCCCTCCCCCATTACCCCTCCTTCCCCTTCACCCATTAGGAAACCAAAAGCTAAAACTATGTAAGATAGCAGTGTCTTGGAATTTTGAAGACTCCTTTTTCTGTGTTGATGAAAGCAAATAATTAATATACCGAGTGATCTTGAGAAGGCATTTGCTGGTTTTCCACAGGTATGCTACTTACCTGTGCTCCTAATGGCATTCTGCTTTGCTTGCCTCATCACCATTCGTCAAAGGGCAAAACGTCAGATTCACTGCGTCAACTATGACGTCACCGTGAGGTCATCGGGTCGAAGGTTTTCCTCAAGTCTACGTCAGTGCTCCCCAACTGTGACGTCATCTCCGCGCAGACCCCACCGAATACATCCGATACGCTCAGCAAGTGTCACTTCGCCCAACGTGACCAACTCCAGGATGACCACGAAATCTGCAAAATGTCATTACCCACCAACGAAGACGCGGCCTTACCCCGAGTGTCGACAGGTTCCACGCCCTCAAAGATCTGAAGTCTACGTTGTGGCCAGGAATGCAGGAAAACAACAACGCTCCACTGCTATGACATCACCACCAGTGCTACGTCACTGCCCTCACGGTGAGATGACGTCACTTGGCGGGAAACCAGATGGGCAGTCCGCTAGACCACAAGTCGTCCATGACAGGTTTCTGAACGTGGTTTCCGTTTGCGACAATATGGACAAAAGTGCCTTGCCGCTGGA
Source organism: Theodoxus fluviatilis (assembly GCA_034096865.1). Taxonomy (NCBI): domain Eukaryota; kingdom Metazoa; phylum Mollusca; class Gastropoda; order Cycloneritida; family Neritidae; genus Theodoxus; species Theodoxus fluviatilis. The sequence continues at coordinate 22,422 of JAWQFJ010001006.1, forward strand.
GAAACCAACTTTAATTTCACCCTCTATGGCTCTGGTCAGCATTTGTGGGATGGGACACTGCGACTCAACCACCCACAGAGCTTCAGATGCTGACGACACCATAGGGCAAAGCCATGCTTCAGTGACTGACGAACGTCCGTGCCTGAACCCCGGGATGTCACTTTCAGGGCAGACAAAGCGGGAATCAGAAGTGGTCGGTGGGGTTGCTATGACGTCATTTAAGGGCAACAGCGAGAAATCCAACGTGACGTCAGCACCAAGATTACGTCACTGCACGCCGTCGTCCCCACAGAGAGTGCGACGTCAGAAGCCCCGATTGCACCCCAGGATTCGCAAGTTCACCACGGCCTTCGTCCTCTTCCTCGTGGCGCTGGTCAGCTGGGCGCCCTACTGGACGGCTCTGCTGGCCGTGGCCTTGACAGGTGAGATGACCTACACCTGACGTCAAGCTGGCCGACTCTGTTGATCGGGATTTATTTCCCGTCCGTTTGCTCAAGGCTCATTTTCATTTGCAATCTTATCATCAAATTTATCACTTTGTCAGAAGCGAAGGACGTGTAATTTGGGCCTGCTTAAGTGTGTGCGTGCGTGAGTATGTGTGTGCGTGAAGAGCGCGCGTGCATGAATAGCGTGCGTGCTAACATCTGGGTTTCAGTCGCAGTTTTCAAAACTGAATTCAAAACATTATTTGGCTATAAGTTACACTGATATCGTAAAATGAACGTTTCTTGGAAGGAAAGAATGGATTTCTGTCATTAAGAACCCCTTGCAACAACAACAACAACAACAACAACAACAACATCAAAGTACCACTCTCGTATCATTCTACGTACAGTATTAACAAGTTTCTATGAAAGCAATGTAAAAGGACTTACAGCAGAAACAACTTTATGCAGCCCTGATGTTCCCTGGCAGCCAGTTTGCTTGGCTTGGAGTCACGTGGGCTGAGCTTCTGGGATGGCCACGGAAAGCCCAGCAGCCCAAGTGTCGAGCCGCCCAAAGCCTGTACTTGCAAAAAACACAAGAGTATTCCTCGCAAATCACGAAAATATAGTCCTCATTCCTCATTAGTAAGAAAGTAGGGACGCGTAGAAGTCTGTTAAAGTATACATACCCCCCCCTCCCTTCCATCCAGCCATTCCTCACCAGTAGGGAAGATGCGCGCTAGACGATGGTGTCGCACTGCATGTGTTGCGTTATATTGTGTATTATTTCCCCAATGGAGCAATCTGTTGTGACATTCCATAAACCAACAATTTGCTTCACTCGTCGTATGTCGGTTCAGGTTCACCCAGAAACGATGGATGGAGTTTTACGGCCTATCAGCCTTTGTAGGCTATATCAGGCCAAGCAAGAAAAATTCACTAGAAGAGTTCCAAGCGCAATTCAAGTCACGATATCCCTATTTATTCGCCTCTTACGAATCGTGTAGGGAGACACGGTGGGTCAATTCTTGTAACCCCCCAACCCACAGGGGGCTCCCAGAAACGAAATAACGAGATGGTCTAGACCAATTACCGCGCGCCAGCGGGCGTTGATGACGCAATCTACGCACGTCATTCATAAATCCATATATATACATGTCATGTCTACTGTATTGCTTGGGGCGTGTTGCTTAGCCTACGCAGTTGGCAATGAGTAGGCCGGTGTCAACATGTGTCAAACATTTGACTGCCTTTACATCTGCTTTCGTCATGTTGACACATGTTGACACCGGCCTTTACATCTGCTCTTATCATCTTGACACATGTTGACACCGGCCTTTACATCTGCTCTTATCATCGTGACACATGTTGACACCGGCCTTTACATCTGCTCTTATCATCGTGACACATGTTGACACCGGCCTTTACATCTGCTCTTATCATCTTGACACATGTTGACACCGGCCTTTACATCTGCTCTTATCATCGTGACACATGTTGACACCGGCCTTTACATCTGCTCTTATCATCGTGACACATGTTGACACCGGCCTACTCCTCGCAAGATCTTGCAAGGTTCCTAGCGTAAGCAACACGCCCTGGTGCTGCTCGTGGTCGAGCCGCTGAAGCAGTCCACGACAGCCGTGACCACGAGTGCCGGTGTGACGAAATGAGTTTTCTGCTGCGATGAGATTTCTGACGGGCTCAGTGCGTATGCGCAGATTTCTGACGGGTTCAGTGCGCATGCGCAAACATGCGACAGTTTCCGCCGCGATGAGATTTCTTCATTCTTCCAACGACTGCAAAGCGAGCACGTGTGTTTTCATTATTCAACGATTTCTTTTTGCAGCAGAAGAAATATATTGCAGCAGAAGAAATCTGATTGCAGGAAAAGAAATCTCATAAATGGGAGCTGATTGCAAAAGAAATCTGACCGCAGCATCAGAAAGATGACCGCAGCAGACCGTCAGAAATCTCATCGCAGCAGAAAACTCATTTCGTCACACCGGCTATTGAGGGCAAGTCGAGAGGCAGCTCCCAGATAAAAAAATTCTATAGAAACTTCTATAGACTTTTGGTAAAGAATTCTATAGAAATTCTATAGAATTCTATACGAATTCTATAGAATTCTAAATTTCTATAGAATTCTATAGAATTTGTATAGAATTCTATAGAATTTCTATAGAATTCTTTACCAAAAGTCTATAGAAGTTTCTATAGAATTTTTTTATCTAGGTGCCTGGCGGGAAACACGACCAGCGACAACATCCACTCACTCCTTGTTGCAGGCAGACAGAGGGAGGACTGTGCTCGCTTGGCGGCGCTGCAGTGTCTGCTGCAGTGTCGGTCCGCCCTCAACCCCTTGGTGTACTTGCTGCGCGTGCCGCACTACCGCCTCGCCTGGAGGCGACTGTCGCCCTCTCCACCGGACTGCCGCCGCTGCCCCTGCCTCCCTCCCTGCGCGCGGCGTGTGGACCCCGCGTCTCTCTACAGACCCAGCGCCCAAGTCTGACCACCGGGAGCTCGCTCGTTCCGTTGGTGGAGAGGTGTGCACGTGGATGGAACTTGGCTGTCGGGAAGGGCCGACTCCACAACAGCCATTGGAACAGGGCCCGTGGCCCACAGCGTTCCAGCTGATTATGGGGTGCTGACGCAGCGCACACTGCAAGCTGGGATAATGACGGGAGAGCTAAAGAGGGACAGCAGCGAAGTCTGTGCTCACAGTAAAACCAAGGCTCTTCAAGAGGATAAGCAAATGTGTCGCCATTCCCCCCTCTCCAGACAACCAGTCTGTGACTGTGTCCTAATATGAGTAGGAAAAGGCATTCCCGTACACACACACACACACACACACACACACACACACACACACACACACACACACACACACACACACACACACACACACACACACACAATTTCAAGTCACACGAAACGGTGGTTCCAGTCATATCCTTTATTATTTTTTTTTTCTGTGTCTGGGGTTTTGAATGTTCACGCACTCTCCATTGCAGAGTTGTTCCAATATCTGGGCTGGATTTCTTCCGCCCAAGTCAACTTTGATCTTCAATTCCCGAGCAACCAAGCTCTTCTTGTCGAGGGTTGAACTTTGAAAGATTCGTCTGGCCTCAGCTTACCAGTTGAGGCAGTTTACTAGGGGCTGGATGGCAGTTTAGAACAAGCACAAATCAAGTCACGATGTCCCTAGTTATTTGCCTCTTACGAGTTGTGTAGAGAGACGCGGTTACTAGGGGCGGCATGCAAGAGCTCGGTGACAAGTAGGGAGAAATGCAGAATTAACCTCTTGCAGAATCACCCACCCCCAACCCATCAGCACGTATGTACTTGTCATCATATGCAATTTCCATATGGAGGCAGTTTCTTGGACACATATTTGCATGGATTTGTGTTGAGAAATAAAGTTGCTTACACTCCACTGAGAAAACCACGTGGTCAAAACATGTGCATGGGGTGTGTGTGGGTGGGACCTTCTGTGATCGTAGTAGGAAACAGTTTATGTCTGCAGGGATCAATATCTCAGCAGAACTGTTCATCTCAGAATCTGCTGTGGGAGGAGCTATGCGAGAGGTTAATTAATTGCTTCAGGAAACACATGACTCTCCATAGGAGGTACTGTCCATCCTGGCATCAGCTACCAACTGCTGTAGTCCATCCTGGCATCAGCTACCAACTGCTGTAGTCCATCCTGGCATCAGCTACCAACTGCTGTAGTCCATCCTGGCATCAGCTACCAACTGCTGTAGTCCACACGCATAGATCTAGTTGTGGTATGTAGACTCAAGATTCATGTGAAGCTGTGTCAAAGAGCACTACAGGATGTGTAACTCTGGGCTGCGGTCTCCCCTCTGGTGCCATTGATGTCTTGTTTGGTGTCAATGTAGAGTCCAACCCGTGGCAAGTCAGCATGTTTCTCCATAGCCTGGTTGTACCCACAGTCCAGATGGTGTTGTAATCCATAGCCTGGTTGTACCCACAGTCCAGATGGTGTTGTTTGGTGTCAATGTAGAGTCCAACCCGTGGCAAGTCAGCATGTTTCTCCATAGCCTGGTTGTACCCACAGTCCAGATGGTGTTGTAATCCATAGCCTGGTTGTACCCACAGTCCAGATGGTGTTGTTTGGTGTCAATGTAGAGTCCAACCCGTGGCAAGTCAGCATGTTTCTCCATAGCCTGGTTGTACCCACAGTCCAGATGGTGTTGTAATGATGAGAGTAGCCCCACGACGAGGGGACGCAAGTGTGATGTCTGAACACCAAACGAGAGAAAAGATAGGAGATAGAAAATTATAAAAACTGTTCTTATGCCTCTATGTATATATACATACACGACCACACATGCTGCGCCTTACCCAACCTTCCACCATGCACAAGGTGGCAGCTGCCCCGGTGACTGCAGTGGAACCAGTCTCTGGTGTGACAGTCCCTGAATAGTGCCATCATGGAAGGTCATTTTCCAAGTGGCTATGCAAATTAAGAGTTTATCCCTCCAGGTTTACTGGAGGTCCTACAGACTTTATCTGTCTGTCTGTCCCGACTTAACGGCTGATTTCTCAAAAACTACTGGACGGATTTCCTTGACATTTTGCACACTAACTGGAAGTTAGGTCCGATTGAATGTATCAAATTTTCAGAATCGAGGCTTGAAAAGAAAGTGGTTTTTTAAGGTCGTAAACTCGAAAGCACCTCCCTAAATACTCGAATGATGGAATGGCGAAATTGCAAAATGTGTGACGTCATCAATAACGTGACGAAATTTTATGTGTCTCTCTGCCTGTCAGGCCCGACTTAACGGCTGATATCTCAAAAACTGCTGGACGGATTTCCTTGACATTTTGCACACTTACTGGAAGTTAGGTCCGATTGAATGTGTCAAATTTTCAGAATCGAGGTTTGAAAAGAAAGTGATTTATTTAGGTCGTAAACTCGACCCCCCCCCCCCCCCCCCCCCTGAGATTTCAATTGACGGAATAGCCTGTAACGACCCAAAGTATGAACCGACCCAAAGTATGAACCGGAAATCGTCGCAGAGTTATCTGCTCGGGACGTGCTGAAATTTCAACTCTGAAAAGAGACGGCACCCGCCACTCCGCCTGACTGACTTCGCACGCCCGGGGAGTTATGCTAAGATCCGGCCGCGTTAATATATCTGCGTTTTGTGACAAACGTCTTGCTCGGCGGTACTGTACTCCATGCACCTTAACGGTGCGCGTGATTCGGGTGTAATCTTAAGCTAAACGACGTTTATTGACGCTGCTGAAATGGTCGAAGTCGGAAACATTCGGAACGTCGTTTAGCTTAAGATTACACCCGAATCACGCGCACCGTTAAGGTGCATGGAGTACAGTACCGCCGAGCAAGACGTTTGTCACAAAACGCAGATATATTAACGCGGCCGGATCTTAGCATAACTCCCCGGGCGTGCCAAGTCAGTCAACGGTCGCGTTTTTTAAAACCAGACTACAAATAGACTACAGGGAGGTGACTCCCATATTATTTCCGGCAGGGGAGACGGCTTTTCACGGGAAAAAACTTTTTTGAACGCTACATTATGTGTTAAACGACACAAATGCACCAAAAACACAAAAACTCGTAAAGCAACTAATGCGTCGTTTGTCGGGATATATTCCATGCGAAGAACAGGTGCAGGAGCGTCAAAACCCATGAAAAGAGAGTAGAGCAGATAACTCTGCGACAATTTCCGGTTCATACTTTGGGTCGGTTCATACTTTGGGTCATTACATAGCCAACTCGACATCGAGTCAAACAGAGTTATCTGTCCCTACTTTCACAAAACAATGGCTTCTTATGTTGAACGTCTACCAGCAGACGCAAAAAAGTGGTAATTCGAGAAGATTATTGACGTTGGTGGGTTAAATCCGTATGCAATACCAAACAGTTCGTGGTCTGTCAACAAAAACCAGTTGCCGGACATAAACCACGCCAGGATTGTACAATATTATATAGGTAGGTGAGAAAGACGTGTGGGAATGCCGTGTAACGTTTAAAAGTATGAACCGTCCAAAAGTATGAACCGGAAATCGTCGCAGAGTTATCTGCCCGGTACTCTTAATAATTCGACTCTAAAAAGAGACGGCACCCGCCACTCCGCCTGACTGACTTGGCACGCCCGGGGAGTTATGCTAAGATCCGGCCGCGTAAATATATCTGCGTTTTGTGACAAACGTCTTGCTCGGCGGTACTGTATTCCATGCACCTTAACGGTGCGCGTGATTCGGGTGTAATCTTAAGCTAAACGACGTTTATTGGCGCTGCTGAAATGGTCGAAGTCGGAAACATTCGGAACGTCGTTTAGCTTAAGATTACACGCGAATCACGCGCACCGTTAAGGTGCATGGAGTACAGTACCGCCGAGCAAGACGTTTGTCACAAAACGCAGATATATTAACGCGGCCGGATCTTAGCATAACTCCCCGGGCGTGCCAAGTCAGTCAACGGTCGCGTTTTATAAAACCAGACTACAAATAGACTACAGGGAGGTGACTCCCATATTATTTCCGGCAAGCGAGACGGCTTTTCACGGGAAAAAACTTTTTTGAACGCTACATTATGTGTTAAACGACACAAATGCACCAAAAACACAAAAACTCGTAAAGCAACTAATGCGTCGTTTGTCGGGATATATTCCATGCGAAGAACAGGTGCAGGAGCGGTAAATCGCATAAAGAGAGAGCCGGGCAGATAACTCTGCGACGATTTCCGGTTCATACTTTTGGACGGTTCATACTTTTGGACGTTACATGCCGGCTGCACGCTCTCTCGCTTGACCAATTTTGGCCTCGCGCGCAGCGGGTCTTCTTGTGGCCACATGTTTCGTTCTATAAATAAAGGCCTATGACAAGAACACACTTTTCAGTTATGTAGTTCATATTTTCCCCGGCATGCTGGTATTTTGTTGATCACTGTGCGTTACGTGAGAGCTGAGTTGCGGCTTTTCAAAAATGTGTGTCTTGTACCGTCGTCGAATTTGCATCGAAGTTGCGTTTGTCAGATCTTTGTAATTATTTATAGTTAAAGATAAATCATTTCTGAATATGTGTAGGCTGTTTGTATCGACCATATCTCGACGACAACTAGAGATTTTCGATCTACCATTGAGTCACTGAATTTTCAAACCACGCGTCTTTGTCCAAAATCATGGCTGATTCACTCCTTTTTCGAGAATATTTTATAATCAAACAGAATCATTCATATTGCTAATAACGAGTATTCATGTGATCCTGAATACTTCAAATTTGTTTCACAAGTGTTTGATTGCTAAAACTTTGTCAGTAGCTTGTAACTGTACATTCAAATCTGCTTGATATGCATGGTCAGTCAGAACTAAGTGCGGTCACGTCACACGGCCGTGACATCTGATTAGCTCATAATGTAGGTGTGGTGTTATTCGGAGGTGTTTTATTCACTGGTTTCACTGTAATTCAATCTTTTTAAAAATTCATACTGTTTTAATCATAATACAAGATTCAGGTTCTTTTAATAAGCTTTCTGTGGAAATCTTTATTTTTCTTGTAGCTGCAAAATTAAGATAGTTATGACCATTTTTGTACTCGAGCAAGGTCAATTTGGTCACAACATTTCTTCTTCGGTATCATGATGCGTTTTTTATTCATTTAAAAAATCGTAAAAAAAAGGAATATTTTGTGCTGGGCAAAAGTGCGAGAATTTTGCAGCCTGATCCTCCCCAGAAAAAGATCGTCTTTGCTTAAAAAATACCGTTTTACAGTCAAAATTGTCCACCTGCGCGGCCGCTCCAACTTGAGTATCCTAAAATGTACAAGACCACTCAAATTTAATGAACTATCATCCATTTTTCTACAATTTACAGTGCAAAGTACCAACCTAGGGGGGGGGGGTGTTTACGGAAAAGAACGTTATAAATGCTTTACAAACACTCAATCATATAGTTCTCCAATGGCACAGTTGGTAGACTGTTGAACTCTTGGTCATGCGTGACCAGGTTCGATTCTGCGCTGAAACTTCTTTTTTTCGAGAGGTTGTGGGTTCGAACCCGACCTGGTTTTTTGTGTTTTTGTGTGTGTGTTTTTCCCCCCTCTTTTCTTGAGAGGTTGCGGGTTCGAACCCGACTGTGTAACGACCCAAAGTATGAACCGACCCAAAGTATGAACCGGAAATCGTCGCAGAGTTATCTGCCCGGCTCTCTCTTTATGCGATTTACCGCTCCTGCACCTGTTCTTCGCATGGAATATATCCCGACAAACGACGCATTAGTTGCTTTACGAGTTTTTGTGTTTTGGGTGCATTTGTGTCGTTTAACACATAATGTAGCGTTCAAAAAAGTTTTTTCCCGTGAAAAGCCGTCTCCCCTGCCGGAAATAATATGGGAGTCACCTCCCTGTAGTCTATTTGTAGTCTGGTTTTAAAAAACGCGACCGTTGACTGACTTGGCACGCCCGGGGAGTTATGCTAAGATCCGGCCGCGTTAATATATCTGCGTTTTGTGACAAACGTCTTGCTCGGCGGTACTGTACTCCATGCACCTTAACGGTGCGCGTGATTCGGGTGTAATCTTAAGCTAAACGACGTTCCGAATGTTTCCGACTTCGACCGTTTCAGCAGCGCCAATAAACGTCGTTTAGCTTAAGATTACACCCGAATCACGCGCACCATTAAGGTGCATGGAGTACAGTACCGCCGAGCAAGACATTTGTCACAAAACGCAGATATATTTACGCGGCCGGATCTTAGCATAACTCCCCGGGCGTGCCAAGTCAGTCAGGCGGAGTGGCAGGTGCCGTCTCTTTTAAGAGTCGAATTATTAAGAGTACCTGGCAGATAACTCTGCGACGATTTCCGGTTCATACTTTGGGTCGGTTCATACTTTGGGTCGTTACACAGCTCTTTATTCTCTGTCCAGTGTGTGTTCGCTGGAGTTACCTTTTCTTTAGTATAGTCCCCGTGAGAAAGCTAGATGTAGTAGAAGCTACGCTCACCCTACGTCGGGTTTATGCGCTTGTCGACATGGCGTCTTGTCGAAAGGATATCGATCGGTGATGAAAATGACGAAGTATTAGAAGTGTGGATGGAAGAAGGGTCTGATATTGAAGATCTAGGTGGATATTGGACTTCTGAAGAAGATCTTTATGATTCTGATGCGGAAATAGTCCCAGTCAACGAGAATGAAGCGGTGGCTGACAGCGAAGACGAATCGATTTCGTGGCTGAAAGCGAAAACGAATTGACTTCGTCGCCGTCGCGTCAGAAAGAGAGGAAGAGATAGAAACGGTTTTTACAGCAGACACAGACATCGATTCGGATGCAGAGGATGCCGAAAACCTTCTCTACTCCTCCAATGAACTGTACCACACAAAAGAGGACTATGCTGAGTAGGGCGCCTTCTTTCTCTCAGGTCATTTGAGACTTTTCTTCTATTCAAACAGAGACAGATAGCAGTGAGTAAGTGTATATTTTCTGATTTCCCCTCTCTGACTTGCTAAAAAAAAATCATTTTCAAGCATTTTTTTTATCCTGTAGTCAATCATTCATCAATATAGTTTGATGTGGAAATACTGATTTCAGAACTGTTGTGCAAAATTTATCTCTTGACTATTATTACAATACATTAGGTGTAAAAAAAAAAAAAATCAAAATTGCATGTACCTGGTGTTAAAAAACAAATTTCCCCAATTTTCTTACTGCATATTGTAACTATCCAGCACTTCAGCTAGAAAGTGCAAATGATTATCTTTCTTGTGGTACCAACCATTAAACAGTTATTCTAAATTTGGACTTTGTGTGATTTTTTGAAAACTTGCAAAAACACTGCGTACACAGGTAAAGTTCCTAATGCTATCCCTGCGTAAGCAATGAGTTAATTGACATAAATGCCACAACTTATCTGGCAATGCTGCATGCAATGACAGCGAAAGTGGAAAACTTTCCTCACAGCACAAAAAGTAAAGTAATGCTTCATGAAGTTACACTGCCTTCCTTTTTTCTACCTATTCCTCCATCAGTAACATCTTGTCTGTTCGGAGAGCAGCAACAACCCCACTTCGAGGCAGCTCTCAAGATCAGCCCATTAATCAATGCTGCAGATGTTGGAATATTTATCTGCATGGGATTGAAGAAAACACACACCAAGTTCACACAAATAGATTCAATTTTTATTGTAAAAAAGCACACTTTACATGGGATGAATCAAATTAAAAAATATGAGAAATGCATTCATCACATATTTCTTTTCACCGATACATATATCTCTCATATATATATGACATCTGTGGTACCCAAAACTAAGGATGAAAATAAATTCAACAAGACACATGAGTGGAATTTCCAAACAGCAGAGACAAAAATAATGTCAGAACAGCAATGCCATCAGAACAAAAAGCAACCCAGAATTATGAAAGTAAATGCTCCCTGACGTATCGGGTTGCGAATGAATGACACAAACTTCAAAAGTCACTTGTATGCAATTCTGTCCTTGAAGCAAAAAGTGCAAAGTAGACAACCTTAGTTTGGAGTTTGATCAAGACGAACACTTTGCAACTGGTTTCCATGTGCATTTGATGAAGTTCTAGCACACGGACACAGGTACCAGTTGTAAATGAAACAAGGTTTCCCCAAAACAAAGTTTCCCTCCCCAAAGTCTTTCCATGCATTCCCATAAATTACACGGCTCTAAAGGACACGGAACCTCAGTCGTCGTCCCCATCACCCTGGGGGCCTCGGGGCTTGGGGCCTCCAGCCGGCTTGGCCATGATGATCTGTCAACAGCAATGACACCAGTCAGCATGGCGTGTCACAGGACACGGCAACAGTGCCACCTCCACTAGAGACAAAAAACTGCAACTAGCAAGTCTCAAGCCATGCGTGTAATGCAGTTCTATTTTTCTTTCTTTTCTCCTTATCAACACTTCTCATCAACTACTGGAGCTTAACTCATTGAAGACGGCACTATTTTTAGCTCGTATTGACTGGAAACGCATGTTTCTGGGCATTTTTACAGAAATTGCTGAAAAAATACTAATCAAGCAACGGAAAAACTGTTGCCATCATTAGAAAGCTCTTTGTCTCCTTTATCCTTGCAGATCAATGTCATTCTCTCATTATTTTTATTTTGAATATAGTATTGCAACAAAGATGGGTACCGTCTGGCGTGCCTGTTTTTAGTTTGGCTGGAGGGAGGCCGACTTCTAAGCCGACAGCGTGTACGGATCAGTTTCCGATTCCTCTTCTTCAGTCAGCAGTTCGTGCACTATACCTATGATCTGCTCCTCTAAAACTGCATCTTTTTCATCTTCGCCCTCTTCGGAAAAAAGGAGCACATCGTCCTCCTCATCTGATCCTTCTTACATAGCGATTTCAACAAAATCCTCATCGTCCTGCCGCGACGCCATTGCGATTTAGCGTTGAAATCACCCCCTTGCCACATGTGTAAACAAAGTCTGGCAGTGCCTTATCCTCTTCAAATTCAGAGACACAGACGATCTACAATGTTCCTCACTATCTTATAAGAGAACTAGACTACCTCGATTGGTTAAGAGCCCCTCACAACACGCACAAGAAATTTACATACGCACAGCATCATATGATGAGATGCGTCGTCAACCGTTGCTCACCTCATCTCATCATATGATACTGTGCGTCGTCATTGAGTTAATCAAAACAAGAGAAAAAGACAACATGGACACACACATGCACATATATTGTATATCTGCACACAAACATACTGCTAATCTACACAAAAGCACACACACACGCACACACAGATACACACATACACACCCAGATATACACACACACACACACATACACACACAGATACACACACACACACACAGAGAGAGACACACACAGACACACAAACACCACGCCTACACACACAGGTGCCTTACCTGGTCCACCCTGAGGATGGTGCAGGTGGCAGCAGCAGCAAACTTGATGCCCCACTGCTTGGTCAGGAAGAGGTCCAGCACGAACTTCTCCTCGCAGTCCACCACACTGGCGCACTCCGCCTGCAGCACACAGCACACACAGTGCAGCACTCCTGGACTGGCGCTGCTTTTGTAGTGCAGCACCTCCAACTTCTTTCTGACAGTTCTTATGAAGCATGTTGAAACAAAGGACTCATTTTTGGTAGGGACAACTGTACCAAAAATACCTTCCTGTTGTAACTTGGATGAATGAAGGTTGTCAGGGAGGGCACAATCTGGCAGGTATAAAATGAGGATCTGCCATGATGATCTCTAGTTCTGCTCTGACAAAGTAACCAGACATTTTCTAAAGCTGCATTACATAGTAATAAAATGATTAGAATAATCACTTTCTGACACGTCTTCTCCCTATCAGCTCCTCTCTACCTCTGCTTCTGTCTCTCTTTCATGTCCTCAGTTCATCCAGGTGCAGACAGCAACACTTTATTTGTATTCAGAAAGACAACAGCAAGTTACAGAAATATTGGATTGGGTTGTTCTCCTTTTCTATTAAAAAACCCCCAAAACCCCCCAAAACCCACAAAAACAGTGTACAGTCTTTGATGATGAACAGTGTGAACATTTTTCCAAAAGGTAACACTGCAAATGACCATTAGATGTGATTACTGCTGACCAAAGTCCAGGGACTGGGGGGGCAGTTTAGCCAAGGCACAATAATACTGTGGTTGGGAGCACACCTACCTCCACATCCACTCCATAGTTCTTCTTCCCCTCCTGGTGGGCGGCGTACAGCTGAGAGAGGACCTCTGTGGACTGCAGTGGCAACATCAGTCAACTCTGACAACCAGTCATAGCGGTCACAACGTACATGTAAATGCAAGCCCTAACATCACAGCTTTTCAATGACCACAGTTCCTGATACAACACACAACTCAAGGCATTCTTGGCCATCTAACAAACCATAACATGTGTGAAAACAGAATTAACATGGGGTTTAAGCTTAAAAAGCACACACTTTCAAAGAAGTTTTCATTAGGTGCACTGGGCAAAATAAACACCACACATACAGGACAGACAGACCAACAGATATATTGTGTGAGTCTAGAGTAGCGATGTGACAGTCTAGAGTAGCTATGTAACAGTGTAGAGTAGCTGTGTGATAGTCTGGGAGGAGTAGCTGTGTGACAGTGTAGAGTAGCTGTGTGACAGTGTAGAGTAGCTGTGTGACAGTGTAGAGTAGCTGTGTGACAGTGTAGAGTAGCTGTGTGACAGTCTAGAGTGGCGATGTGACAGTCTAGGAGAGGAGTAGCTGTGTGACAGTCTAGAGTAGATGTGTGACAGTCTAGAGTGGCTGTGTGACAGTCTAGAGTAGCTGTGTGACAGTGTAGAAGAGGAGTAGCTGTGTGATAGTCTAGGAGTAGCTATGTGATGGTCTAGAGGAGAAGTAGCTATGTGATGGTCTAGAGGAGAAGTAGCTATGTGATGGTCTAGAGGAGTAGGAATGTGACAATCTAGAGTAGCGGTGTGACAGTCATGAGTGGCTGTGTGACAATCTAGGGGAGTAGCTGTGTGACAGTCTAGAAAAGTGGCTGTGTGACAGTCTAGAGGAGTGGTCGGTGTGACAGTCTAGAGGAGTGGCTGTGTGACAGTCTAGAGGAGCAGCTGCGTGACAGTCTAGAGGAGTAGTGGTGTGACAGTCCAGAGGGTGGCTGTGTCACAGTCTAGAGGAATAGCTGCGTGACAGTCCAGAGGAGTGACAGTGAGAGGCAAGGCTACCTTGAATCCCGCGTTCTGTGCCAGGGTTTTGGGCACCACCTCCAGGGACTCTGCAAACTTCTTGACGGAGTACTGCTCCAGTCCTGGCAGAGTCTGTGTGGAGATCCAGACACTCAAATCAGGCCCTTGATGCTATGTGCCACCCACTAGTGCCCAGTCGTGTGGATTGTCTAAAGGTCACATTTCAAAAGTGAGAGGTGAGACTGTCCATTTCGACACTAAAATAGGAGTCAATCTGAAAGCACCTGTCGTGGATGAATTCATATATGTATCAATACATTCCATGATTACCAGAATGTTTTTCTCTTCTGGTAGTCCCACTGTTTTCCGCAAGTTTGCCAGACAGATCAAAGACCTATCAACTTCCACCGAGTGCAGGAGATCACAGACCATTCTCAAGGCAAAGTTGTCAAACACAAATGGGAAGGCTGTCTTGCAAGAAGGACATAAAATATACACAACCAAACCAAGTTATCTACAGGCAAGCTCTGTTGCAGAATTCATTAAGTCCATTTAGAGACATGTAAAAGCTTCAACATCAGAGCAGTCGTATTGTGAGGATTGAAAGCAATTATCAGCCAATCTGGTAAAGCAATCAGCAAACTCCGTTTCAGTGGGAAACTGTTTGGAGACATGCAAAGGCTGCAACGATACTAATGAAATGTCAAAACTCTGGCACATGTCAGCACAGCTGGCCATCTGCTTGGCATGCTCTGTTTACCGGCATGTGTAAAGGCAAAAATCTCAAAGATAAGAGAAACCAAGAACTTATATCAGCACAGCTGGCCATCTGCTTGGCATGCTCTGTTTACCGGCATGTGTAAAGGCAAAAATCTCAAAGATAAGAGAAACCAAGAACTTATATCAGCACAGCTGGCCATCTGCTTGGCATGCTCTGTTTACGGGCATGTGTAAAGGCAAAAATCTCAAAGATGAGAGAAACCAAGAACTTACATCAGCGAAGCTGGATATACGCTTGGCAAGCTCGATATCTGTGGCACCACCTCCAGGTAAAATGCGAGGATCCTGGAAGAGCAAAATTGAAAAACTGCAGTAATTCAAGAATCCAGAAAAAAAGCATGTTACAATTTGATTTTATTCACTGAAGTACTCAGAATCCATCATTGTATTCATCAGCATTCATTGCCACAATGAATTCTAAACCAATGACTTTGGTGTTAGTAACAACCTTGATACAAGAAGGGCAAAGCCCATACGACTCACATGCTTGACCTTGACCTTTATATGACCTTGACCTTCAGGTGACCTTCAAGGTCAAGGTCAAACAACTAAACCTACCAATGACATCATACACTAAGAAATGCTTTACACATTTTTCCTACCAAAATACATGTGACCTTGACCCAAGGTCATCCAAGGTCATGCAACACAAAGCTGTTAATTCAAGACATAGGAAGCACAATGGTGCTTATTGGCACTTTCTACCATGAGATATAGTCACTTTTAGTGGTTCACTACCCCATTTTGGTCACATTTCATAAGGGTCAAAGTGACCTTGACCTTGATGATATGTGACCAAATGTGTCTCATGATGAAAGTATAACATGTGCCCCACATAATTATTAAGTTTGAAACAGTTATCTGCCATAGTTCAGGGTCAAGGTCACTTCAAAATATGTATACAATCCAACTTTGAAGAGCTCCTGTGACCTTGACCTTGAAGCAAGGTCAACCAAACTGGTATCAATAGATAGGGCTTGCTTTGACCTATATACCACTTGTAGCTAAGGTCGCCATTCTCAATAACGTGGGAGAAAATTGGGAAAATGTGAAAAATGACTTTTTGAGACCACATTTATGGCTCCTGTGACCTTGACCTTGAAGCAAGGTCAAGTCACTATGTATGTTTTTTGAGGCCTTGTCATCATACACCATCATGCCACATTTGGTGTTGATAGACTTAATAGTCTCCGAGAAAAATCCAACGTTTGAGTTTTTTTGCGCCCGGACGGGACGCCGCGTTACGGACCGCCTGCGGGGACGGACGACACGGCCTCAGTAGTCACTTTTAGTGGTTCACTACCCCATCTTTGGTCACATTTCATAAGGGTCAAAGTGACCTTGACCTTGATGATATGTGACCAATGTGTCTCATGATGAAAGTATAACATGTGCCCCACATAATTATTAAGTTTGAAACAGTTATCTTCCATAGTTCAGGGTCAAGGTCACTTCAAATATGTATACAATCCAACTTTGAAGAGCTCCTGTGACCTTGACCTTGAAGCAAGGTCAACCAAACTGGTATCAAAAGATAGGGCTTGCTTTGACCTATATACCACTTGTAGCTAAGGTCGCCATTCTCAATAACGTGGGAGAAAATTGGGAAAATGTGAAAAATGACTGTTTTTGAGACCACATTTATGGCTCCTGTGACCTTGACCTTGAAGCAAGGTCAAGTCACTATGTATGTTTTTTGAGGCCTTGTCATCATCACCATCATGCCACATTTGGTGTTGATAGACTTAATAGTCTCCGAGAAAAATCCAACGTTTAAGTTTTTTACGGACCCCATCCCACATTCTCTTTAGCTCTCGGTATTGCCAACTCTGGTCAACATTTCGTGCATCACTGCCAGGACTAAGCACTGCCATCAAATCATCCTCTCCTTTGCTATCCCAGACATTACCACCAGACACACCTTTCAAATCCTGCCTGAAAAAAATTAATGAAAAACTTTTGGATCAAGC